>CM024570.1:23127233-23329333 GCA_014182515.1 Eucalyptus microcorys | reverse complement strand
TCGTAGCCTCAAAGACCTCTTGAGTGTCGTCTATCGAATTGAATAAACGCCTTGCGACCATCCGGGGGTTTCGAAATATGTTTCTTTTTATATGAGTCCATCCTCGGACAAAACCAAGGATCGGATGGGTCTTCTTCCTATGGCATTTTATATAATGAGGCCAACCGCTTTTCCGCGCACCTTCTCTCAGCCATCTTTTCCGACTGATTTTTATAATGAGAATGTTAAAGGACGAAGAAGTCTATCGCAACTGTCTTTTTGAGTGAGACGCCTTGAAGGAGACGGCCACCCGATCGCGCGATCCCACCCGAAAGCGATGGGCGATGTCGACTTTTGAATTTGAACGGGCGTGGTGGGATGAACATTGGAAAGAGCATCAGGAACTTCTCAGCACGATGAGATTACAGGTGCAGATTGGAAACCCTCTCTCTTTTGATGCTGCACATGTCTACGTCGTCTATTTGCAACGAAGTCAGAACGTCACCTACAGCGAAGTTGTCGACAAATTATTACCCCATGGGACTTTTTACTGAACAAGAAGCTAAGGCATTTAAGAATCAAATAAAGACCGGTGTACGTGGCGCAGCTGCGAGAACCCTTGGGTGAGGGCTTCGCAGCCTCGCTGACTGCCAAGAACCTGAACAGATTTAGTGAGGGCCTTCAGGCCCATTGCACCCATCGCCGGCTGCGATGGGGCAATATCCTAACATATCTTCCAACTGGCGTAGCTTGTCAGCATGTCCAATCAACATTAATAGTCCAAAATGACAAGCTTAGACTCGTCTACTCTTGTTTCTCATGTGAATCTCTTGTCTCCATCTATTAGGGACCCCATATCCGTACCAATCCAAAATATCACGGGGAATCGCGGAAATATTGACTACTTGAAATTCCACATTTCTTCTAACCCTAGCCTCACGACTGTGGATTTGGGCAAAATTAGTAACTAAAACTTGCAAAAGAGGTTTGCTACTATATTTGTGTGATTTTGTCTCATTAGAATTGCAATTTTTATGGTGGAATTTTGAGGAAGGAGATGAAGTTGGGGGAGAGGAGAAGGACGACATCGCCCTTGCGGATGCCCATTGTGGAAAGGTGGGAGGCAAGGGAGTGAATAGAGCGCGCTAGAGCTCGTGGATAGGAGCAAGAAGGCCGGAGGAGGCATCAATGAGGGCCGTGGACCCACGATGGGAGTAGGAGGAGATGAAGGGGGTGATGCTGATGTCGCGGTCTGTGATTCTCCCGTACCCATGAACTTTTGGGAGCGAAATTTGGGGTTATCGAGTGAAGAGTGATGATGTAGAGGGGATGAACATAATTGGTCTATAAGAGTGGCGTTAGGATGGTTGGTCTTAAGAGTTTTAGGGTGAAATGATTATATTACTTGCAGGAGTTACGAAAGCGAGGTTAGCCTCCCCGTGCACAAAATGGTCGGGAGGCGTGCGTCTTCTAATGAGATCATGGCAAGCTAAAATCGTTATTGAGCTTAAGAGATCTGCTGTCTCATTCAATGGACTAGACATTCGAACGAAACTGGACGTGATATGATCTTGTATAAAAGAGTTATTTGCCGTATTGTTCACTAGAACAATTATAGAAAGAAGGTTGACCTAGCAAATTTCGCTTGCTAGGTGTCGCACGAGTTATTCCACGGTCAAGGAATCATTGACTCGTGACAAATGGTATCAGAGTGGGGATCCCTCTAGTAGGTGGGTGATTTAGGAAAAAGCCTATGGTCTTTCCGGTCCTGTGAGGGCGGAGAGTGATCGTCGGGGTGAGTGAGGCTTGGACAATGGGGCCAACAGCACGGTGAGGCTTCAATATCCCCGGATGTGAAGCGCCAATAATAATTCATGAGACCAAGGAAGGATCTCAGTTTTGTCACCTTGATCAGCAGCTCCCATTCAACAATGGCATGGATCGGTGTCAAGAGGTGTCCGATCGACTGAAGTGGGCCATGACCGAAGAGCTAGTACTCGTGCTACTTGACCATGCCAAGCCATAAGAGGTAGAAAAATATTGCCTTTGATTTTGCTATTGGTGGTGTCCTTATGCAGGATGGGCACTCAGTTGCCTTTGAGTCTTGGAAGTTGAACGATATCGAATGACAATACACGGTCCAAGAAAATGAGATGATTGTAATGGTGCATTCCTTCGTACGTGGAAGCACTACCTCTTGGGATCGATTCATCATAAGGATTGATAATATGGCCACGAGCTACTTTCAAATACAAAAGAAGCTTAGCCCAAAGTTAGCTCAGTGGCAAGATTTCTTGGCCAAGTTCGATTATGTGCTGGAATATAAGCTCGGAAAGTCCAACTCCGTGGCTGATGCCGTGAGTTGAAAGTTGGAGTTGGCCAGCATGACGAGTCAACCCAACTGCCCGTGGATTGATCGTATCAAGGAAGGGCTTAAGCATGACCGAACGGCCTAAGCTCTCTTTTGATATGCACGAGAGGGCAAAATGAGGCGAATTTGGTGTGAGGACGACCTTCTCTACACCAAAGGATGGCGACTTTTGTACCGCTCCACGGAAATCTCAGGGAAGGAAGTGTTGCACAAGTGCCACGATTTCAAATGGACGAGTCATTTGGGAATCCACCGCACCATGGCACTTGTCGAAGATCAATATTATTGGCCACACATGTGGGATAACATTAAAGCCTACGTGCAGACATATAACAAGACAAGATAAAGCAATGGTCGCCGGCGAGGCTCTTTCAACCGTTGCCTATCCCAAAACGTCCATGGGAGAGTGTCTCCATGGACTTCATCGTGAACTTGCCAAAGTCCGAAAGATGTCGGACCCTCGTGATCGTCGTGGATCGTTTATTCAAGTATGCGACGTTCGTGTTAACTACAAAGGATTGCCCAGCTGAGGAAGTAGCCAAATTATTCACTAAATACGCCGTCAAGTACTGGGGTTTACCATGCATGATCGTGAGTGATCACGACCCTTGATTCACTAGGCGGTTCTAGACTGAGCTCTTCAAGTTATTGGGGTCGAACCTCAACTTCTCCACGAGATTGCATCCCCAAACCGATGGTCAGAGGGAGAGGGTGAATGCGCTCCTAGAAATTTATCTTCAACACTACGTGAGCAACACGCAAGTGTATTGGGCACGGTTGATCGACATGGCCCAATTCTCATACAACTTACAACGAAGTGAATCACGAACCAAAGCCCGTTCGAGATCGTGATCGGACAGTAACTGCTCACACTAGGTGCGATTGCCTTGGCGTATCGAGGAAGTAGTCCCTCTCCGCACACAAGTTCACAAAAGAATGGGATGAACATGCGGACTTGGTGCAAACATGCCTATATAAGGCCGCTAAACGCGTGAAAAAGTGAGCTAATGAGAAGCGACAACATGTAGAGTTCCAAGTCGAGACCTAGTGCTGGCCAAGCTACACTTGGTCCTTCGATATTGAGACGTGCACAAAGGGCTGATGCTGCTTTTCTGATGAGGCAATGACAAGCCAAAACTAATTGTTGAGCCTAAAGAGATCTGCCATCTCACTCGATGGATTAGACGCTCGAGCGAAACTGGGCATGGTACGATCTCGTATAAAATAGCTATTCACTGTATTGTTCATTAGAACAACTATAGAAAGAAGGTTGACCTAGCGAATTCTGCTCACCAGGATCTGCATGGGTTATTCCGCGGCCAAGGAACCACCGATTCATGACAAATGGTATTAGAGCGGGAATCTCTCTAATAGGTGGGTGATTCGGGAAAAAGCCTATGGTCTTCCTGTAACCTGTGAGGGCAGAGAGTGATCGCCGGGGCCAATGGGGCTCAGATAACGGGCGGCGCTCATTTAGCTTCTAGGATGACAATGGGGGCATAAGAAGGAACCAAATTACTCGCTGAATGGGGATAATGTTCTTGGATTAATGGGCAAATCTTAAGAGAAAGTCTACAATCATGTTTCCACTAAGGGGACCCTCTGTTGGCTTGCAGAGATCAGGAGGAGATTGGTAGGTGAAATAAGGTGTTGCCACAGGGATGTAGCTGGCTAGGGGTGCCACACCTGTCGGGGAGCACAAGTAACTAAAGATTCGCGAACGGCTTTGATCAGGGGAAGCAGCTAATGAAGTGGAGGGACATGTTTTGTTGGGTGAGCGTTGCCATCTATGTAAGTTCTAAGGAGTGGCTTTGATGATTAAGGAAAAGTAGGGAAGCGATAGAACAACTCACAATGAGGACGTTGCGGAATTGAGTGGGGAAGTGTATCACGGTCTGTGATTCTCCCATACCTGTGAATCCTTGGGAGCGAACCCTGGGGTTATTGAGTGAAGAGTGATGATGTAGAAGGGATGAACACAACTGATCCGTGGGAGTGACATGAGGACAGTTGGTGTTAGGATTTTTAGAATAGAATGATTATATTACTTAGGAGCTCTAAAGGCGGGTTGGCCTCCCATGTACAAACTGGTCGAGCTGTGCGCACGTTTTGATAAGGCCATGGTAGGTCAAAACCAGGTTGTTAAGCCTAAAGAGATCTGATGTCTCACTCGATGAACTAGACGTCTGAGCAATGCTGGGTGTGGTATGATTTCGTATAAAAGAGCTATTCGCTGTATTGTTAACCGGAACAACTATAGAAAGAAAGCTGGTTGGCGAATTCCGCTTAATAGATGCTGCACGGGTTATTCCGTGACCAAGGAACCACTAACCCGTGACATTGAGGGAGGGGTTGGGTGGAGGGAATTGGTTGCTTCATAGAAGGTTGAATCAGAGCAATATAAACTGCTTTTGGGGTTGATTCGGAATGGCTTAGTTGCCATTGAAGATGAATCCTTACTTCTTGAGACCTTGAGTTTCAATTTAAGCGATCTCTATTCTTGGACTATAGAGAGACGAGAGAACAAGGGAGAGGATGAGTTTTAAGCAAAGTCATCATCCACGCTGGACTTCCTTTTTTTTTATAAGAAAGCCACGTAGACATTAAAATTTCATAAAAGAAAAGTCACGTTGGACGAATTGCCAGATTTATCGCTGAAGGCACTTAAATGACCGTTTTTATGTCAAGAATGGTAGCAACAGTGGTGATTGCAGATGACTTGAAAGTGCTAAGCAGATAACCAACGTTTGCGCCTATGGTGTCGTAAAAATCTTTACACAAACTAAATCAAGACTGACCACTGATTCCCATCACCCAACAAGAAAAGTGAACTCTGAGAAATTTTGTTCAAGGACCTCGCAACAAGATAGCTGGAATAATCTGGGGAAAGAACCAAGGCTATTGTAGCCGGACGATAGTCTACTGTGAGTACTCAAAAACAACCGATCAATCGCTGGAACGTCAAAACACCCTGGAATTGCCACAACACTAGGGTAGACCGACTCACAAATTAACATGAAGCAACATCAAAGGATTTTGTGCATGAAGCCTGGCCTACAGGGAGGAGGGCAAAATAACTGCCAAATATGCACTAACGGACAGCTTTTCTAACAAAGACTTTGGTAAACATGACAGTCTAAAGTGCTGCCCTTAAAGTAACAACACAACCTCAGCTTTTGAAAATCATTCACATATTTTTTGCAAGTCACCAAACTTTGAATATTGTTGGCCCTGTGGGTGGGTGAGGGCCACTTGTCAAAAAGGTAATAAGTTGCTTAGGAAGCTGTATACATCATGAGCCGAATCTCAGCAGAGTTAATAACGCGTTAAGTGACAAGGTAAAAATTAACTCTGGTTGTTTTCAGTAAGAGTCAAGGAATGTCAAAATTTGCTGCAGATCTTGCCAGCTTGTTCAAGAAACTACAAAAGAATGTGACAGGAAAAGAAACTGCTCAAAGGAGGAGGTTAAGCTACTTCTTACCTACATTAACATTTCCTTGCTTATAGAATGGCCAAAGATTAACCAGACGCTCAAGAACGGCAGCACTCTTCGAGAAATAGCCTGAGAAACCCTGAGGCGTCGCTGGTGGAGGAAAGTCTTCAGCAGGCATCGCAAATGGGCGAATCATCCTCTCCATCTTCTCCAAAGTCAGATAATATCCCACTTCTTGCAGCCTCTCTGGGCCCATTATTGGCAGCGTGTGCTCCTGATGCAGTGAAGTAGCTTCACTGTCATTCTTCTGCAAAAGCAAGACCCCACCATGAGTGGAAGACTGCCAATATGACAGCTGCTACATGCAATTCCAGTACACATGTCATATAATAGATACCAATACTAAGTCAAATTCATCAATGTTCAGTATTAAATTGCATCTATCAGTACGTATAGCATACAAGTCTTGTTTTCACAACATCATAGAGTTTTCAGATATGATTCACCATAAAAGCTATATAACGGTATAGTCAACATGCATGGTTGAAGTAGATAGTTACATAGCAATGAAAATTTATCAGTATTGAAAAAATAAATGTTTCTTTTCCCAGAAAGTTTTAAAAATCATTGGTGAGGTAGCTCAAAATCCATTTACAAGATACACGGCAATAATAGTTTATCATATTGACGAAACTGCTGAAAGATCTTGCACTTCAGAAGGGCCAAGGGACAGAGGGTCAATGCACAATTTGGACTCTTCAAGGTACTGTAGACCAGAAACATTTTGTCATTATCCAATACAAATATGATCCAATACAAATATGTTCCCAATAAAAGGGATCCTACTGTTCCTCAATCTTCACCCTATGAACATGAGTTAGAACAATGTACTAGAAAACCATTTGCACTTGTTACTCAGTTGCATTACCTCAAGAGGAGATAAATCTGCACCTCGGCTAAACGCCATCTCTATGCGGAACCGTTTTGGATCTTCTAAAGCGACCTGTAGCATAATGTGAAGGCGATATCAAGTTCATTCTAATAACTTACCAATGCAACAACTTGAGTTAACTGATGCAAGACACAGCCACTGGAGAGATCAAGCAAAATAGTAGTCTTGCTCAACAGAAGCAAGACCTGAAATCAAGAATTATAACATTAGTGCCATAGACCTATATTTTCAAGCCACTTGGCAGACGTATAATGAAGAATGATTAGGAAATTGTCATGTACGAATCACGAAAAGAAAACTGTATGATTGTAGAAATTCTACTGGAAAATTTTAAAAATCCTACATTGACTGTGTATCAGGGATAAGCAGCAAAGTACTTCAAGCAGAAGCTAGACACGTAACCTCTCCAAAGGTCGGGTTTACTTTGGATGATCTTCCATACTCAAAGTGGATAGATTGGTTGCAAGAATTTCATGCTTGTATGACTACCAGATCACTACACCCTGAACTATCAAATTTTGTTATTCATGTTTGGAAGATGTGAACCAATGTTCGATGGAAGCAAAGCACTTGATTGCCCAAAGTTAAACCGTTCTTAGCCAGAACCCGTGATATGAGATGCAAAAGATAAATGCACAAAGAAGAGTTAACAAGAGAATGACAAGTCAGAGAAGAGTCGGCTCATATCAAAGAACAATTAAAATATAAAATATCGCATTTTTAGACCATTTGCACGGATGAAATCATGAAACAACCAAATGATCCCCTACAGATAGGATTACATGGTTTCGGAGTTTTCACAGTCTCAGTCCCATGAAATGCTTGTGCTTGCAAATTTAGGAAAATAATCCTCCTCTTAGACCAAATTCCAGGGAACTTTATCTGCTAACAACTGCTTGACCGGTCCATCAATTAGCAACGATGCAGTCTCAGATAGTTCATGCATAATATTGCCAAAAGACGTACTTCCTTCTTGAGTTTTGATGCATGCTTTGTCACATTGAATGGCAGTGACTTTGCTTTGAGAAATCAATTACTTACGTCAGAAATTTCATCACCAATCTTGTATGACGAGAGATTTGAAACTTCTTGACATACACAATTTAAAACTAAGGAGTTGGGACTAGTCCAGATAACAAGTTGTTTGGTTAGTTTCCTTCATACTTAACAAAACCGGATCCAACTTTCAGGGAAAACACGGTAAGGAGCCGACAGATTGAGAAAGACCAACCTCTGTGTTCTCAAACATTCTCAGAACAATATAACTCATGTAATCAAGCTCTTTAGTCCTGTACAAGCGCTCCAAGGCATTATGGAAAATTAGGCTATCCTCCCCTGAAGGGACTCATCCAGGTTACAGTAGCGGAGTACATTCATAAGAGAATGGATATGTGATTCCTGTCATCCAAGACAAAGAATATTTCAGAAGCATATTATAGATTTACTGATCTGAAGATCACACTGTGAACCAAGTTCACAATGCTAAAAAAGAACCTTGCACAAGGCACCAGCATCCAGACATAAAAGAGGAGATCAAAAAGTCTAGAAAATCAAATTATACGTTCGGTTGGTCTAAAATGGGTTCACAAAAGACTCAAGGAAGAAGTTGAGCAATATTAGAATAATGTAACCCTACAATGATATTACTCAGACAAGAAATATTCGTACTATTCATATAAGACATCATTCACATGAAAAGAAAATTAACAAAGTCAAGATAGAAAGACTAAGGACTCTGATTAGAAATAATTTCATATATAAAAGAACTAAAATATGGCATATACAGCACAAGCAAAGATGTATACTTCAAGACTTGTTTAGTAGGAAATATCTTCCTAGATCAGCACTTTTAAGGACTGTCCCATGCACAAAACTTAAAATAGGAACAAACGGTTTATCAGAAAATTGTCATGGAACTCACTGATGTGAAGTAAAGCCGCGTTCGGACATGACGTTCAGGAGTTTTGACATTTGCGTACCTAAAAGAATTATGCAGGAAAATGTAAGACTGCCTGCTTTAGTATATGATTGCAATTTAAATGAGCGCATGGAATACTTTGGATCTAAACGATATTGAGACTCTCTGTCATCCTCATCATCCTGCTCCATTGACTTCTCACTAGTGGCACTACATCTTCTGAATTCGTCGTTCCAACATTCCTGATCATCCCATTCAGTCTCACTTGGTATTGAACTTTGTTCTTGTCTGCTCTTTAGTCCAGCAATACAAATTGCCTCTTCACGAGTATTTCTGAGATCAATCAAAATCTTTCCCAACAAACGGCGAGCAATCTGAAGTTGAACAAAGTGAGATCTCAGAAGAAGATGCAATGCAGTTGTGTATTAAAATTAACTCATGACCACAATTAGAAGATATCATTGATGATACAAGGAATTAATGGAAAAAGTAACGCAGACACTAAAGGACATATGACTAAGAAGATCCATAAATAATTTGGAGCAGCAAATTTTTATGATGTTGTTCCTATAAATTTCAATTCCAACCTTACTGCTGGTGAAATTGTTCAGACTATAGAAAGATCAGTAGTTTGCATGATCTACACCATTCGATGAATAAAAAGGGTTGATACTTCACTAGCGCAAATGTTATGTCAGTAGAACAATTTTTATGCTAATTCAAAATTTTGAAGTTGTCTGGGTTGAGATGTGACATCTCAACAATTGATGTAAACTATAATTTCTAAACTATTTTCAACTATAAAAAGAGATGTGAAAAGGTTGAATATTACACAACCTATCCAAGGGAGAATATTTTCAGCTTGCGATGAGCTCACAAGAACATCACCTTCTTGTCGTGATTCATAGACAATTCAAAATGTAGAAGTCATATGAAGCACACTGTTACCTTTGATCCAATCTTCAACTTCTGCCTTGGATTAATACCATACTCATTTGGAATTACACCATCTGCAAGTAACTTAGAGACAAAAAAAAAAAAGCATTTTAGGCAATACCTCAACCAGACATTAATAAACAGAGAAATGCTTGAGTTGCTTCTCCTCTGGAATCCATTTCCGTGCCCAAAAAGTAAATTCTCATGCCATGAGATTACTAGCTCTTTCTTACAAGAAAAGATTCTCTTCCCCTTCCTTTCTACTTAAATTTAAGAAAAATCACAACCATAGGTTGCAGAAGAAAATGATCCATAGACAAGCATTTTTAACAGACTACAAAAGACATCATTGCTCATACATTGCAATAAATTAGATTCAAATTTTAAAGTGACCAACATCTCTGAAAGCATTCTCATTGTTTTGAGACTGGTATAAAACTATTGCTTGGAATTATTGTTTCTATACCTGTGCTACTTTGAAAAGGTCATACAATCCCTCGAGATTAAGATGTGCATTGTGTAGAAGATCATATCTGGAAAGTGATGACAAAAACTTATGTAAGACCGAAGAGGGGGAAGAAACACAGAGATATAAATGGTAAACATAACAATATGCAATTCACATGCACGCTAGAATCAAGTTTAATCTGAAGATTTACTTTTAGATCAAACCAATTAAAAATTGTCAATATTAGTAAAGGTATCGCGATAATGAAATGGCAGAAAGTAACTGACCTGACATGAAAAATTAGTTACCATAGGAATTACCAAAGACTCATTACATAAACAAGTCCTTTTAGGGCTACAGATCAAGTATAGGGCAAATACTACTGGAGAAAATCAGTTTACATAAGGTTATGGCTAAGCAGAATAGCTTATGTGAAGCTGCCAAATAAAAGACCAGACAAAAAAGATATCAAGTACGAGATTTGGACAAAAATCAATCGCTTGACAATGACCAAGAAACAGATGTCTTGCGCTGTAACTACAATTCCAATGCACATGTAATCTGTACAGAGAGAGAGAGAGAGAGAGAGAGAGAGAGAGAGATTCTGCAGAGAAACTACTGTCTTAAAAGAAAAAAAATTAAGACAACAAGTCACAAAAAGAATGAGAAAACTTAGGACCCAAAGCCTAAAATCTACTGGCACTATGTCAGCTTCATGTATGTGGTATATACCGATAGCCATGACTAAAACATTATATTGGCAACGCTAAGGCAACAAAATGACTTACTTGCATGAGTCATAAACATCAGGAATTTGCGTTATGTCAAACCTCCTGCAGAAAAATCTATATCATCAGCAAATGCCCTCCACTATCCATGATTCTTAAATCCAAATTCAAACATTCAAAGGGCTTCCAGAATTTATAATATCATGCTTCAACACCACATCAAACAACAGGGAGAGAAAATGTAGTAATCTTTTGTCAACCTAGATGAGAGGTTAATATGAAACACAAAACTGTCATTAACAATTAAGAATTGTATAAGCGAATTACCACCTCACAGTGCAGGAGAATTACCAAATGATCATCTATATTAACGCAATCAATGCTGTCATATTAAGGAGATCAATATGGAAATAATAAGATAAAAAATAAAACCAGCATAAACAAGTAAAATTATAATAGGAAATTACTTACTCCTTGCGTTCGTTGTACAAATCTCTTTCAAGTTTTCTCCATCGAGCAAACATCAAGAGAAAGCCCTCACTACCACAGGGTAACCCAGCAGCAATGCGATCGACATCAATATTGGTCTTACCAAGTGCTTTTGCTTGATCATATGGAAGAATCAAATTATATCCAGTTGTCTCTATAAGTTCCTCATCTTCATCCTTTGCAAGTAGTTTGACTTGTTCTGTTACCTTCCTCGTCAATTTCACCTATTCACATATAACTTATAATAGTGAACAAATAATTATAACTGATAATTGGGTACTTTCACTTATTAGTTACATTACCAAGATAAGAAAATCACAGATTAATAACAAAACTGAGAAAAAAAAATGGCAGCAAAATCAGAGGCTGTATTATGAATATATCAGCAGCAAATGCAAGCAAAATAAGTCCACACCATAAGAACAAGCTCGTTGCACCAAAAATAAGGAAAAATGCGCGAAATGAAAATTGAAAATAGTGCAAATGAAAAATAAAGGGTGAATGACAAATGAAATCCAAAAGACAATATTATGACAGAAAAATCAGAGTCAACCTCCATTAAGTAGCATGTAGCCCAAATAGTGCAGATAATGCTGCCTACGAAGAATTGCTTCTACCAAAATGTGTGATCATATGATTAAGCTAGAAAAGTAGCTCAATTACCAATTCAGGTAGAAGCTCTGAAGCATTCAGAGGCAATCCAACCCCATCAGCCATCCAGGGAAGTTCAGAGGAACCATTGCAGCTGCCCTTACTTACACCAGCCGTAATAATTTCATTCAACATTGCCTGAGAAAGCAAAGACGCTTAGAACATACAGCATATGAAACTAGAACATCATGAATGACTTCATAATGTAGCCTTGGTGGCCTCTTACTTCTCATGAAATCATTACAAGCATACCAAAAAAAAAAAAAAAAAAAAAAACAAAACAAAACAAAATATCCATTTTCTAACCTTAGCTTCTTCCATCTCAATACTAGCATTATCAAGTCCATCCAGCATAGAGGAGTCCTTGCTAACGAGTGAAACCTTCAAACAATTACTGAATTAGCACTTAACTACACAATAGCCTGTTCAAAAAAAAAAAAAAAAAAAAACTACACAATAGCAACAAGTTTTGAAATAGTCCTTCAACAGTTCACATACCAAAATAGGTGTTAATTGACCTTCCAAATCAAGGAGGCCCTTAGCAAATGCAGCAGCAGACATCTGTTACCAAGCATATTATAAGTGATGGAACCAGAAAAATCTGAGCATCTCAACATAGAGGTAGATTCACTACCAACTCTCAGAAGGGGGAAAAAAGCATATGTTAGCCATTTTTAGCAAATCAATTAGACATAGGGAAGCCCACACCTGCACACGGCCCTCATCAGAGCTGTAGATTTTAAGATCATGACGGTATGTACTATGGAGGCGAAGCAAGCCGGTGCCTTCTCCTGAGAAAGCAGATAATGATAATGTCAAAAGACAAAAACTGAACTGAATGCTTCTATTTATGAAAAAGCCAAAAGGCTAGAATTAGAATATCAACCTTATTGCCCCCATATATAAAATAATAAAGGAAACAGACAAATATACCCCTATCAGTCAAATACTCTCAACAGATAAATAAGGACACTGCAACATGTCATGGCCCAAAGAAGGCCGTCAGTTTCTCACATCGTGATTAGTACTTCAACTAAACTATAATAGAAAGAATCATATATTCAATGATACCAACTTATTGACATAAATCATCAATAAAAATATATCAAGAAAGCATTAAGCCAAGACAATTGGCCCGATCAACAAATTCTACTTGGTTGGAGCAACAGACTGCCAAGCTAAAGCAACCAGGATTTACAACCAAACGGGGGTTCCCAACCTCTGCTAAATAAGATGCAATGCAGGAAAAGTATTGTTCCAAAACAAGAGCAGCTTCCACGGCCCAAAATACAAGTTAGAATACTTAAAAGTGCAGAACCTATCACAGTGCATTAGCTATGTTGCAGCAGGGAGGAAAGGACCAAACTGTCAATTTTGGAAAACCCTAACAAGCTGCTGATTCACTGATATTGCTTAATCATTAGAGGTTCAATAATGTCATAGCAACTGGAAGACGATTACTCAATGCAGAAGTACAACAAAATTTAAGTTCCTACTTGGGTAACTTTCTTGCTCAAAATCTATAAATTAGCAACAACTCATAGGGATAAGAATACCTGGATAGATGTTATTCCGGAAGAATCTACCAAGTTCTTCAGCCTGCAAAAAGTAGAAAATCATTCCTGATTGTTCGAGGCAACCTATAATTTGACAGTGCACATATCAGTGCAAGGTGTAGCTAAGTACAACTCTTTAGACTTTAACGGATAAATGAATTAGAAATGACACAAAAAAAGTAAAAGGCATCAAAGTAAGCAGATGAAACCTGCTTTCTCCCAGCATGAGTGAGAACTCCCCCATATTTAAGAACCATGAGAGCTTCAACAGGTCGTTCTTGTTCCCCTTCACCATCACTTTTCACAACTTTAATCCATTTTAGCGGTTTTAGTTGAACCTTCCTGTAGATACCGGAGAAGTGTCCCCCCTGTGAAGAAAAACAGAATAATAAGTGTGAGATTTGTGGGACCAATGCCAATTGTTCTAAAAGCTTTAGCTGTTAGATAAATGCGTGGTTTATAATTTAAATATTCTAACGCTCCCCCTCACGCTTAGTTTGGTCTTTTGCCTAATACTAAGTGTGAAAATTTAATTGGGGAGGCAAATGGGGCTGGAATGATTTAAACTCAGGACCTCCAGCTCTGATATCATATACATTTTGTGGGACCATTGTCAACTGTTCTAAAAGGTTAAGCTGTTAGATGAATGCGTGGTTTATTATTTAAATATTCTAACAATAAGCACCTCATCTAGTAAGTTAAAGGTGATATTCGAAAGAGAATGAAGACATGACTACTTATTCACAATACATGGTCTAGGAATTGAATGACAGGGACATGCAACTAGACCAGATCAACCCCATGACCAGCCAATTCCCCATAACCAGTAGAAATTGGTCGAGAGAGCCCACAACCAGCCAAAAATTGACCTGATCAGTTCCAATCCAAGCTGATTGCCAGTTACAAAATAAAAAAACTCACTAGGAACTCAGGTTCCACCTTCAATTCTACTGGGAGGGATGTAATCAGCTGGTTCCTGGTTGGACCAACTATGTCTTGCTTAAACAGTTCAACTTTTGCACTTGAAGGGAATAAACCCCTTGGCCAACAGTTTGAAAAGCCACATGCAACTGCTCTTAACAAGAGCAATTTTGTGTCTTAATTTTTTTAAACTTTAATTAATAAGCTTAAAAAGGCCAATACCAAGGTCAACCTAGGTATGGCTTTCTCACTTCCCGCTTCTAGGTTCCTCGGAACTGACCCCCACAAGTTGGTTCTACATTCCAACATAAAATCTGGCCCCTTCACGCCATGTTTAATATGTTATTCTTGAGGACAAGTATCAATCGCACCAAAAGAAATTTTTTTTTTTTTTTTTTTTGGGCGGGGGGTGGTGGGGGTGGTCAGAGGACCAAAAGAAAGGTTAAATGGTCTAATTATTAATGTGTTGAAATATTGTCTCACATCGCTTGACAATAGGTCCTAAATGCTCTTTATATTTATATGGTCTCCCTCCATCTATTAGCTTAAGCTTTTAGGTTAGACTTTCTAACATAATATCAAAACCAACCATAAGTCCTAACGGTCCCCCTCCACCTATCAGCTTGCATGTGAGAGGGGGTGTAGAAATATTATCCTGCATTGCTTGACAATTGGTCCAAATGCTATTTATATTCATGGGGTCTCCCTCCACCTATCGGCTTAAACTTTTGGGTTGTACTTTCTAACAAAATAATGTACGTTGAGTTAATCCATTGATAAGAATAACTGCGAGTCATTTTGAAGAACAACAACATCTCAGGCGATTTCAAACCACCACCAAAATTAACAATGAAAAATTTTGTCAAAGATATTGGCAAAGGAAATAAACATACTGAACAAAACAGAGAAAACCCTTTGAGAAGGATGAACCTACTCTTTTCATGGAGCGATGGACAATCACGAGGAAGGGTAATCAAGCAACAAAGATGAATGAAATGACATGCTCATGGATTTGATTATATACAGTGTGCTGGATGATGATCAGCAAATGTTTACATGTGATTAAAAGTGGGCACATTACCAAGAATTGCTTACTCATGGAAGTAGAACAATGCAGTTTAAACTTCAGCAAAGAAACAGGAAGATAATTTCATAAAGCAGAAAGGAAGGAGAAAATTTGCAACCTCCTCCAATACGGCTTTAACGTGACGAAGCTTCTCAGCATGTTCAATGTCTTCTGCCTCACTATCACTTTCACGACCAGGTCTAGCCAATATAAGTACTCTTGTTACTTGAAAAACTACAAAGCCAAAGCATTCTCCAATTTTCATCAGCTAGTGTAAGATATTGTGAAAACAGCACTCTGTATTAAGTAGCTTGCAGACATTTTTACAGCTCTCTTTATATCAGTAAAAAGGAAATCATAGTTAAGTCCATCACCAGAAAGCTACACTTCCTCAAGAAAAGATGAGCATTCATAAAATCCACTTATAAGCATTTTAGTAAGTGAATTACTAATCCTAATAAATAGGATTCCCCTCTCATTTCATGACAATGATGAAGCAGTAATTGGAGGAGCTACTGGAACTTCAACTGATACTTTGATCTCGCAATTGAACACATAAAGTGGAAAACCACTATTCTTTCAATGGAAACAAAAGGAGAACTACTTGGTAGTCAATATACAGAAGCATGAAAGAGTTCATTGAGCTTTGACATTGCATCATGTCAAAGAGGCGTAAATACTGTCAACTACATCTTGCTCATGGCTTCTTTTTTTTTTTTTTTTTTTTTTTTACGTTCTGTAGGCCAAATATTTGTCTTATTTTAGAGATCTTGATTTCAATAAGTCATAAGATATTCTTTTTCTTTTTTTCCTTTTCTTTGTCTGGTAGTATCAGGGTAAGGACATGGAAGACTTTACAATTACCAATATAAATAGATAATGGCAGAGAGAAATGAATGAGGCTATAGAATGGAGTTTGCAAAAGACCCAAAAGAATGACAACAGAAAAGCTACTACCCAAACAACAACAACACAACAACACAAAAAAGAAAAAGGAAAAAAACAAAGCTGCAATTATTCTTCCACCATAATTAGTAAGGACCAGAACAAAACCAACAACATTGAAAAATGACTGCTATGAACCCACTTTCGTGCTTGGTCCAGTAATATGTCAGTAGGCCATATTTGTGGGGCGAGGTTGGTAGTTTTCCTCGCTTATGAATGAGATGAGTGTATAAATTATCCTTCTCAAAAGGGAAAAAACAAAGAACTTTCAAACTGAATCTTCCAAACATGAGAACCATCCTTAAAAGTAATACCTGGTGCGAGGAACTAGCATCCTTGTTGCATCTAACAAATCTTGCAATTGGACAGCACTTTTGAGTTTTGTCTACCAGCAAGTGAACCAAAAAATGTTCCAATGAAAAATAGATAAATGATAAACTGTAATTAGAAGCATTAAATAGGAAAAATCACCTCTGATCTAGGCCTTCCTCCATTGTATTTGAGCATCAAGTTTAGAAGCTTTTCCTCGGTAACTTTCAACTTTACTTTCTGTTTGGGAGTTCTATCACCGCTGCACATCTTACAGATGAATATGATAGGAAAAAGGAGCCTAGTACCCCAAATAATTGTAGTGGTGGAGCACAACTTACTGACGAATGACAGCAATCACACAACGCAGCTCCTCAGCCTGCCCAAATGTGCCAATAATCCCACTTCCCTGACGGGTTAGTCCCTCAGAAGGCTGCACAGATTCATTGACTTTCCACGGTAATATTGGTGGAATAGTTGAGGAGAGATGAGGTGCTTTTGCCTCCAATAACATCTTTCTCAAAACACATGCAGCATCATCATAATATCTTGCCGAAGAAAAAGAAGAGGGGTCAAGATTCTGTTTTGAGCAGATTAAAGAGGTTTGTGAGTGGCAAATGCAGTGTCAGAAACATAGATATACCAAGGTTGAAAGTGTCTAGAGGACCACAAGAGTGAAGGGCAAGTACTGCCAGGCAGTATTCTTTAAGTAGACAAGTCCTATGAGTGATCACAATGTACAACAGCTTTTTCCTGTTATAATAGGAAAACTAACATGAACAGCAAAATGCAGATTCTGATTCTTCTTAAGAGATAAGAAAATGGCAAAATGAGTTTAGTTTGTTATAAAATGGGCATTGTTGTGATTAAGTAGAGAAACAAGCCAAATAAAACCAAAGTAAGAGCCCTTACTTATGGGAGTTCTTCACGAAACTCCAACCATTCACATCACAAACATATGAGCGTCCCTCACAGCGCAATAGATCAAACCCACAGACCTGGAACAAAAGCAAGTACTCTACAGAATGACATAATTGAGCAAGGGAGGACCAACAGTATCAAAGAATAAGGACACATGAGGCAAGAAAAATGTCTGCTGGGCTAAACTATGTCCAAGCAGTGAAGATCTACACAGAGCAACAAAATTTATAGAACAAACGGCCTAAAGGATGTCATATGATTGAAGGACTATATGATCTGTCTTTTAATTCAATCAACATTATTCAATATGGTAGTTCACATGACTTACCATTTGCCGGAATGCAATGCAAACTTCTCTAGCCATTTGCTTCTCAGCAGGAGTCAATAGCACAGGATACCTCACCTGTAGGTATAGCTCAATCATACTTTTACATTCTTCAGCAGAAAGATAGAAAGCCAAACAAGAGGAGAGGGGGACGGAGTTAAACTATCGCATGTAAAGCCACTTTACTTCATCCCCAGAGGAAATATATATTGCCTACTACTGAGTCACAACAATACACAACTGTAAAATTCTAGTTGTTAATTTGTACTGGAAACAAGAATAAAGAGATGCCCTATCCTCAATATCCCCAAAGAAACGTTGCTTTGACCAGTCCAAGCCTTATTTTTAAGAGTTCAATTACAAATATTTCTTGGAAAATATATCGGAACTGGAATCACATACTTCCTTTCCGTCAGGATTTCTCATAACAACACCATCTACAACTGGTGACTTCCTCGCTTCAGCATGCGCATATTCAGGACCAACAGTATACACCTACAATCATAGGTAGACTGTTTAAGTGACTGGTTACTGCCTGGACTTTATAAATAGATAAGTACCCAACTGAAGTTCCCAGAGTAGTAATTTTTCAGAGTAATCATGAAAACTTCAAACAATATCACAAGAATGTCATCCAGCAAATGGCATACAAGATATAAGAGGTGAATCAGAAATGCATTTGCGCAAAACCTGTGCAAATTTTAATTTACACGGACTCAGCACATATGACATGCAAATTGGAAAAGCCATTTTTGGAAATAAAATTAATGATCTTTAATTGAAATGCATACATCCAAGCATTTCAAGTAGCTTGTGTAAATTAAACTAAACATAAGCTATATAACCTAAAAAAAAAATAGACACGATGAGACATGTCATTGTCGTGACCAACCATAATGTTTTGTTAAGGACACAGACATTTGACATGAATCGATGATATAAGGCACTGAACCCTCAACTTCCTCATGGTGTTGTTCTTCACCAATTATTACTAAATAAATATAATAAACAAACAAATCCCATCTTTCAACTGTTACAAGTATAGAGGTAAAGAAACTCAGTGCTCTCAGGATTATGAGTATATTAATTGACCTGCAATTCTCCCAATTCATGTTGCTCATCCTGATCTAGCCTGTAAGTCTTTTCTGATCTCAAAGAAATGTCCCCATCGATATGTGTAATTAACAAGAATTAACATATACAAATTCAACGAAGGAGAAGAAGCAATATCCTAATAAAAGACATTCTTGGGACTACTTCAACCAATTCACTAGGTAGCAAAGAAAAATCTAGACATAAAGAAAAGTTACTGCACCAGAATATCAACAAATGGTTCAGAAAACCTCTATACAACAACATTGACTTTGCAAGAAGTCATGATCCTATAAGAATAGAGATAGGACCTTCACATCTGTCCCTCCAGTGGGCATAAATTCCTCATATATGTATGAACCTTCACGCCTCACTCTTCTTACTTCCGGATGAAACTCACTCGACCTATTGCCAATCTGAAATAAGAATTGCAGGATTAATTCTTTGGATGGAAAAAAAGAGAATATCAAGTAATTTCCTAAATTTTGGCAACTGAACATGAAAAGCAAGTCTGAGTTATTTGCACACAAAACATGTTACATCCAAAAGTCTCATCAATCATGATGGGCAAATGCTACTTTTTCCCTTGCTTAAAACATATATCCCCGATTGTAGTGATATCACTGCATGAACTGTACTTTTATGTTCGCATGACTGGATTGACTATACTGTTTACTTTTTGCTTAATCTATCTTGCAGTTCACACATTTTTGCTTTTGCTTAAGCAGAAACAAGTGCACCCTAAGAAAAGCAACCCGCTCCAAGCTACTTTTATTGTATATTTCTAGATTATAAGAAGTATATTTTCAGAATCCTATACAAAGAAAAAAGTTAACCAGACATATTTGAGAAAACCCACAGCAAGCCCATCCTCATGACAGCTATCCAAACTAATGCCTCTCTACACTAATAGACCAGTGGCAGGCTACATCCACAATGGAGTCTCCAGGTCCTGGTAGCACTATAGCACCTGATGACTAAAGAATACACATACAAAAGGCTTCATTCCAATCTTTTGACATCAGAAAAAGACAACCGCCTAGAGAGGCCCAAATTTCATTATAAAGGCAGCATGTACATTGTGCAGTCCAACATAAGAAAGCAACAAAAGGTCTCACCTGCATTAGTAACCAATAATACATGCAGAAAGACCTCATTTCAACTCGAGCTTCTAAACCTAGTGAGCTGAGAAAAAATTGACTTTCACTAAGAAAAATTGACTTTCACTGAGAAAAAGTATATGCCAAGCATACGCCCTTGAACAAATCATGCCCAAAAATAAGTTGGAAAATTAAAATTAAAAATCACCTTCCTAAATAATTCTTTCATCCCCCCACCAGCTGAACTTGGATAGTATATCATGATGCTGTGATTGTCACCTTCAAAACAGAACCCCAGGACAGTAAAGAAAAAGTCAGATGACATAATCTGCATGATGTGCTGCAACATGGGAAATGTGCCGTTTCGGATTCTCTTCTTTTCAGTTATAATAATACAAATCTAGTTAAGCATGTAGATCCACAATGCATATCCAGTTCTAAGGAAGAATGCTCTAGTATACGGCTTTTAGTTTGGGAAAGTTAAAAAAAATTCCAACTCAATTAGGGGACATACTATTCTCTTGTGATTATCAGAATTTCTCGCCTCAGGTAAAGTGATAACCGTAATATAGGTCAAATCGATGTTCCAGCCTTGTCAGTTTCACATGTGGAGAAGCTCAAGTCAGAAATTGCATGAACTTTTAAATAAGTTCATCTATTTCAACTTTCTTCCTCAATACTACAACCATTTCCCAGGTGGCCATATCTTTGCCAAATTTAAGGCAAGATACATCCTTCTAAGAGGAGGAGATAAGTAAAAAGGATATTATTCAGAGTAAGAGCCATGCGCTGACTATCCATGGGAAACACGCAAGACAAACTACTCTCCTAGAATATGTAAGAAAGGTAACCTGGTCATCTAAAAAGGTCACTGTTGAGGATTCCCCTTAACAAGTGATTATATCATCCCAAAGTCAGCTGGATGTAAAGTATTGTTATATGACCAGAACTGAGTGACAAGAACTCTTTCTTTCATGTGATCATCTACTAAACAACTAGATTTGAAGATTGCGCAACTTCGTTAGTCAGCCCAAACAAGAAGATAACTGTGCAACTGATTTAGGTTAATCAACTCACCATCAATAGGCTTTTCCACAAAAGGCTTCCAAAAACGATCTCCATGAACCTCAACAAAATCTTCTTCCTCAACAAAATAATCCAATTCTTGGTGTGGTACTTCCCTGTTCACAAGAGCGTACCTTGGAACAGGAATTCCAAACATTTCGAGATGCTAAGATTCAACAAAGTAACTCGTTAGAGAGTATGAGTACATAAGTGCAAAAAGTGGTACAAGAGAATGAGAATCTTTTGATATTCTATTACGAATTCTTTGAGAAAAATGAAAATTCATCTCTGCAACTAATATGACACTTACCTCATATACCTTCCTTCGGTCATGAAGAAGGTGCTGTTGTTCCAGTTCGTTTACTAAGAAAGGCCTGAATCACATGAAAAAATAAAACAGAATAAACTAATGGATCTGATATCACTAACTACAAAAAGCAGATAATAGTTTATAAATCAGGGTGTAGTAAACTAAATTAGCTAGCTGTTAGTCTAATCATTAAACTTTCACAGGCCAGGAAAAAAAGAAGAAGAAGAAACATAAGTAAAACTACAAGAAGTAGATCAGTGGCATCAATATCCCTACTGCTCCTAGAACAAGACTCTGGTTAGGGAACCATTGCCATATCATATTGATGTTGAATGCAAAGTGCAATATCTTTAATATATAGTAAAAGCATTTTCCTCTGGGTTTTCGCAAATCACTGAGTGCACAAAGATTTCAAGAACTTTGACATGGAATACAGAGAAACTTTCAAGGATGAAGAGGGAAAGAAGAGGACATATCTTAGGGTGTAAAGTCCATAGAAGCACATGGAAACTGAATACATCAAAGATTTTAAGCAATAAACCAGACTTTCCAGCCATTGATATCCTCTGTTCCTTTCTACTGGGTACTAACTGACAAAATTCATAGGTACGGGTACATTACCCATTTATCTTTACCTCCCATTCTGTTACAAGGTATGTGTAGAATATAGGCTCAACTAAAAACCCTGTCTGACTGAACAAAATTGATTGTTCCCATTTTGTTCCCATTTAGCAGTCACAAATGGGGGAAAAAAAAGGTTCATTGTATCTCCATCTTGTCATGCACACATGATCATTATCAAGCTAGTCATTAGATGGTAAGGAACGACTTCCATACGCTAGAGGAGTACTACATCAACAATCATAACAATACACATCCCAAGACTTGTCATCAAAATTTAAGCTCTCATGATTGTGAGAATTGAATTCAGTAGACAATAATTGGGAAAAAGACTAGCAGAAAATATAAATGCCAACAACAGAGGAAAAAACCATGCATGCTTGGAAGAGATCCGTTGCCTAGAATACAAGAAGACTCTGAGGTGGTAAAAAACTTGGAGAGCTGGCCAGGAGACTGCAAAAAATTATGGAACTACTGACCAATTGACATGTTATGAAGATCTAAACTGTGTTCTTCAATAAAAATATTGCTATCAAGCATTATCCAAAATTTGTGACCTTCATCAGGCTTGGGAAGTTTAATCTACAAAGCTAACATAAATGCAAGTGTAATGGTTTGACCCACTTCCTATCCCCAAGAGATGAAAATGTGGACCTCTTCAATAGGACCTGCAATGATGTAAGGCATTTTGAGGTTCCACTTCACAGCTAAGCACCTGAGACAAAATGCGCTTTTGGCAGTTTCCACTCCACTGGTTCTTTCTTTTACTAGTTGAAACTATGATGGCATTCAACTAAACAACTACCAGAAATATGTAGCACGGAAAAAAAAAAAAAGGAAAAAAAATGAACGGAAAAAAATCAAAAAGAAGAAAACCTTACATCCTTAAAGCTACATATGCCTCTGCCTTGTCAAGGGGATATCCAGTTGAACAAAAGGCAATCAAACAATCACAAATTGGCCAGCTGAAAGATGCAAATAGTAATAAATTAGAGATATGAAGACCATGCATGTTTTCTAAAATCTGAAATCACACTGGTAGTACTGCATCAGAATCAGAAAATGGCTAGTAATAAAAAGACGGACACAATTTTCTACTCAATCCAGCACTGCCACATTATATAGGACTGGAAGTGGACACAGCACCAGATCCTCTACCAATAAGGACCCCCAGGACAATCCTTTATATGAATAAATTTAATTATCCAAAAGCACAACCGACATAGACCTCTAAAACAATCATCTGGGATGATAAACCTATTAATTCTGAAACTCCATAAGTTCAACCATTATGAAGTTTCATTTCAAGGTAGTGCGGAAAGTTTTTCCCGTAAGCTTCAGGGTGAGTCAACAGAGCAAAGTAGGGATTAAGTGCACCAAAACAATTAAGAGAATAACACCATTGCAAACAGGAACAAATCCAATACATGTAGGAAGGTTTGGGCCTATGTTATAGAATTATCTACTCAAGTAATGGATTACTTGTTAAGAAAGTCACCTTTAGTCTCCAGAAAACCTCAGACTGAATCATACCCTATTCTCCCACTGATATTTATTGCTTTTCACTTAACCAGAAAAAGGTTAGAGTCCAACTTAGTGTACAATCTCAAATTTGTCCCCTGTTCTTTATTTCCCCAGAAACCATGCATTTAAGAAACAGACCTCAGCTATATCATGTTCCTAAGCTGCAAGATATGCAGATAAATTTTACATGAGTTAACAACTCGGTAGTTGGCAATCACACACTACGGCAGTAATTCCAAGCCTTGCAATGGAAAGAACAAAAAAGCAATGTGACCACTCAGCATACTAGAGAAGAAACACGAGATGAATGTCGTGACATACGGGACACTTGAAACTGTAGAATTTTAAATATAATTATCACGAGAGGAGACACAAGTCACCAATTGATCTTGCGTGTCATGACATGCAGCATACTCAAACTGCAGAAAGTGCACATTATATCATGAAGCAGGTACCTCTCAATAGGATCTTCCAGGATGACCTTGTCCCCAAATATAATAATCTAATGAAACACAAATAAGAGCAGAAGCATCAGTGAAAAGCATGGATTACGTTCAGAGACATTGCAAGTAGTACGCACTGCCAATTCCACACAAGACAGTCTCGTCCGCAGCCACAAGAGATGCTTCATGATAATGAACTTAAGAAAAAGTAAATCGATAACGTCTATCATTCACTGATTCCATAAGGGAAAAGAGAACAAGGCATAATCAGACATAATGTAGACAAATCACTCTCCATGAAAAAGATGTAATCACCGATCGCCGGTTCCTATAGATTATATCTACCGACCTAGGCCAATGCTAAAAGAACGTCGCAAACGATTGCTCCATTCAGAATCCTCCGGCACTTCAGCAACCGACATTTGCATGGAGCCTAACCACATAAATCCACAACAAGCGGACAGCGACAAACGCAGATTCCGAGCGAGCACCGAGCACGACTCACCTCGAATTCGCCAAACGCCTCCAACCTGTCCAGGATTTGTCCCATAGGCAACGACTGCACCTGCCAAAAAAAACACGAACGAAGGCGCGCGGCGCGCGCGCGCGAAATGAGCGAACGCAAAAGGCAGCTCGCGACGTCCGAAGGACGCGAAGCAATCTCGGTTTCACCTTCTTCTCCATCACGCACACGCCGACCGTTATCTTCTTCCCCGCCGCCGCCATTTCGGAGCTCGCGCCGAGCGACGAACCGCGCTGCAGAAACCGGCGAGAGACACTTGAGATCAGAAAGCCGCGCCGCCAGAGACGAGAACAGAGAGAGAGGCGCGGGAACGCAAAGCGCGGAACGGCGCGCACGCCTCCACGTACTCGAGCCGGTCGGTCAGTGCACGGTAGAGAGCGAGAGAGGGGGGCCGAAACCGCCGCCGGAGCACGGCCGGAGCGCCGCCGAGAGGGGCGGAGCCACGAGGATCCGCACCGGGATTGGGGGAGAGGCGAGCACGAGGGACGCCGACTCGAGAGGAGAACCGCTTTTGGAGAGAGCCGAAGAGCGGGCGATGAATGGATGGGTTTGGATTCCAGAATATGCAAAAAGAAAATATATGAGAGGAGAGGTGAGGAGTGGGGGACGTGGAAAGTTGCTGCTAGATTTTGGATTGTTATGGTCCGTTGCGGTTGGCTTTTTGATCTGGGTGGGACCCCGCCTTTGATCCGTGACGTTAATTAAAGGGCCGCGAAACAGAAGTGATAATTTTGATTAATCATCCGTTTCCCTCGGTACTGCTATAGTGCTATGGTCCAGAAATGGTATGAGGATCGGATCTTCTCTTCTTTCCTTTTTCTTCCTTGACGAGGTCGCAAATTAGATTGGAGCCGTGAATGAACCCGTCTGTCTCGAGTTGCCTAATTGCGAAGCCATGTTTAACGTGGAGAGACCTCTAACCTTCTCATTATAGGAAGTAGAAAGTACTCACGACTCGATCTAATCATTTCGTAAGAAGTATAAGATTCTTATAATGACGACCAATGGACTCAAGATATCTCATGTGGAGAGATCTCTAGTCTTCATCTTGCGAGTGTTATGAAATAGTTATAATTCAATACGAACCTATTACAGGGAGTAAACGAACCCGTCATAGGGAGTAAAGTTCAAAAGAGAGTTGTTAGTGCTTGTCACTCACATCCGGCTTTTTGATTTTAAGGATGGGCTTTCCCAATGACTTTTAAATCTCTAAAGGCCCTTGGGGAAAAGTCCTCTCATTTGGCAAATTTGCACCTACAAAAGTCCTCTAAAGTCACTTACCTAGGATAAGTCCAATCTAGATTTTGATTTTAGCATTTTCGAAATGCTACTGCCTTCCTTTTCTTTCCAACTTTGCACTTGCTAAATCTTCGAAATTTTGAAAATGCTCTCACCATATTCCCACCTTGTGGACGTTACTCGCAAGCCAAATCTAGCGCCAAGTTGAGGTCACGCAATCCTAGGCTAGCCAAATTTGGCCTGGGGTCACTTAAGGCTGTACGACCTTAGGCGACGATTGGCGATACTAGATTTGATACACCAGCATCCAATCATCATTAGTGGCCATAAATAGTTTTACTTTTTAATTGATTATTTAAAATATATATCGAAATTCTTTTTACTTGATCTACTTTTTTTCCAAACATCATTTAAACCAAAGTCGATTTTTCACGTGTCAAAAAATAAAATTCCTTTAATCTAGAGTTTTTCTTTTCTCAAAAGCCTCATCAGATGCCCCCTTTCTTTATACCTAAGTAAAGTAAGCTGAAACGTATTCTTCTTGACAGCCTCGCACTTTTTAATGCTTTTGGTAAAAAGTGAGCGCAGCCGAAGAATTGACTGGGCAATTGGACAACAACAAACAATGCTTTACCACAAAAACCCTGGGATTCACGCATCTCTCTGGGAATGTCTGTCCCTACTAAACTAACCTAGAGCGTCTTTGTTTTTTTATATTCATCTTTTCTATTCCTTTTTGTTCCTTCCCTTTAAGGAGGGCCCACCATCGGAATCTCGTTTTCTTATATTAATAAAAACGTGCAAGTGGGGTTTGAGTGGGGAGTGGGGACCCGACGGAGAAGAAGCCGTTGACGACCGCAATCTGGGAGCAACGATCCGCTAAATCGCAGACGACACGTCGGAGTTGACGACAAACGATCAACTCCGTAAGTCTGGAGGAGCAACTGCCGACGTGCATCAGGATTGAAGTTAGATTCCAAGTCGCTTGACGCGTTCCCGTTGTACGTGCGGCTAGGAGAGACTTGAGATTTATATTGGATTGGGGATTGGACCACCTCTGTTTTTGACGTGTCATATGATGCCCGCTAGTGCTAGCAATGTGCTAGGGGGACAGAGGTTTCAAAATCAACATCGAAATCGATCCCTTTCTCGTTTTTGTCTTTTGGGCCTACCCACAGCTTTTCATTGGCGACTTCTTTTTGATTCCGTCCCTACTATTGCCTTTAGGATTTACACCTTTTGATTGGTGCGTTATAAGTTATTACCACGTGTATTCCATCAATATGATATTGCACGAATACTCATAGTGTTAAGGTTTGAAATAAAGTATGGAATCAGCTGCGATTTACTTGGAACTCGCCTTGTTGTATAAGTTATCGAGAGTTCCAAATCAATCTCTTTCTACTTTTTTTTTCCTTTTAAAATATACATTGTTTGTGAACGGGATAAGTCTCGTCTCCCACTTTTAGTTTGAAAAGTTGTTGAGGAAATGTATTTTTTATTTTTTATTTTTTGTGGAAAAAGCCAAGAGAAATCACAATTAAAATTTATAATGATAAATGTGCCTTGGACTTCTTTTTTTCACAAGAAAAGCCCCAAAATATACCCATTATAGCACATTTGCCTTAAACTTTTTATTGTGATATCAAAAACTCCTAATTTGCACCAATGTGAAATATTTACGATTCGTTAAGGTTTTGATGGACGATTTTCTATTATTTTTATGTCACTTAGGACACTATGTCAATATTGTTTGCCTTTCGTCATCTCTAAAAGCAAATCTTTAATGGTGCTCATTGACAGATAATAAATATGTTATATAGGTACATATTTGAGATTCTATTAGGGTTGATGTATTGCAATGAGTGTAATTTGGGATTTTGTGGCTTTTTCCATTTTCTTTTTTATACACATGTCCCGACGTTCAATCCTTTCCCCATCCCCCACCCCGTTCCCTTTAAACATCAATGTCAATATTTAGTATCCACACTAGCTACTTCATCTCCAAACTCTGCAACCACCTTAATTTCGCAAGTTAGTTTAAGAGAAATCCTCGTTAATATGCTTGAAATTCTACAGATGAGCTTGTATGCATTTCTTTTTCGACTTTATTTGGTATGCTAGCCCTGGAAAATAAAAATACTTACAAAAGTGAGGTCCAAGCGCAAACACTCCATACACTTTTTAATTTTGGTAACTAAATTCACTCCATTAGTAGATGAGTTTCAATTCACGGCCGATTGCATAAAGAATACTCTTGCATCGCCCAACAATTTCTTTATTATGTTGAACGTTGACACTTTTGCACGTTATATTTGTAAGGAAAACTGATACGGATGATTTCTAACTTTAACTGAATCTGCAATGTAGTCCCTGAACTTTAATTTGTTTAGTATAATTCTTGAACTCTTAAATTTTTTAATGTAATCCTTAAACATTTGGTACATGTTCAATTTAATCCCTACACTATATGAAAATATTTAACATTGTCCCTAAATTTGAATTAATGAAAGGATAATATGAAACATTTCCATATAGTTTGGGACCGAATTGGACACGTACTAAAAGTTTAGGGACTGCATTAAATAAATTAGAAGGTTAAGAATCATATTAAATGTTAGGGTAAAGTTTCTGAGCCACATTAAACAAATTAAAGATTCAGAATCCAAATTATATATTGGGTAAAACTCGAAGAATATTTGCGTCACTATCCCTATCTATAATCGCCGCCCGCGAATCTTACATAAACACTTTCTCTAGTTGCTTGCGAGCATAAGGATTAGTTAAGTGCATCAAAATGACGCCGACGATGACTGATCTAATCCCACACGCGGAGCGAGATCTCGACCAACTAGTTTCAGCGACAAGGATTTCGATCATCGCATGATTACATTAAACATTATCTCTAGTTCGTCTTGAATTTCATGTCTTGATTCAATGCATGTTGCTGTCATTGAGATAAAAAAAAAAAAAAAAACCCTGGCCTTTTTGTCTTAGGTAAGAACCGGCAAAATGCTGAGAGATGGACGCGTGTTTTTATTCAATAACTGCTCCCAGATATATTAGGTAACTGCTCACAGATCGATATAAGCTAAATTCAAACTTTTAAATCAAATGCTGACAAAAAAATTACAAATAATTGACTAATGATGCCTTTATTTTATCTGATCTTCAGTTTTATTTTATTCAGATAAATAGGACATAATTTCAGTCGAGAAAAACATTATAATATACATCATCCCCTCTTGATTTTTTTACTGATTTTGGTCGTTATTATTAAACTGTTAATGTATTGCCCAAATTGCTCATGCCATTCCATGTTCTTTTACCCGAATGAAATTTGAATTGAAATTTTAAAACACGTGCAAATTCTACACGCTCAAGATGGAGATAACTCCAAGTTTCAAAAAAAATCTCCCACTTTAATAGGATTCAAAATTTTTACCAAGTCCTCGGTGGAAAAAACTCCCCACGATCTACAGTTTCGATCCAGCAAAGATATCTGATGAACTCTTCCCATCTCCAACAGTCTTGAAAATCCTCTCAAGATCCATTTTTCTCCTCCTCCTCCTCCACCTCCGCCTCCCTCTCTCCCTCTCCCGCTCCCTGATGGGAATGAGCTGGAACGAAACATGACGATCAAAGGAGGGACGAGCCAGGCGTGCGCGGTCTGCAAGTTCCAGCGGCGGAAGTGCCACAAGGAGTGCCCCCTCGCCCCCTACTTCCCGGCCGACCAGCCGAAGATGTTCCAGAACGCGCACCGCCTCTTCGGCGTCAGCAACATCACCAAGATCCTCAAGCAGGCCCCGCCGGACCTCAAGCAGGAGGCGATGCAGTCGGTCATCTTCGAGTCCAACATGCGCGCGCAGTACCCTGTCCACGGCTGCTGCTGGTACATCCGCCGCCTCCTCTGCCAGCTGCACCAGGTGACCGAGGAGCTCCAGCACGTCAACACGCAGATCGCCATGTGCCGGGACCAAGTCTCGGCCTCCGCCTCACCCTCTCACTATCCTCCTCCCCCCGAACTGCAATTGGGGAACGTCCACGCAGACGCCGTCCCCACCCGACAATCTTTCCCGGGCGTTTTCGTGAACGGGGAAAGTACTAAACAATCTATAATATCTCAGCAACCGTATAATTATGAGCCCGAGAACACTAGTCACTTTGGGGCGGCTCAGCCGAACCCGGCTTCATTACCTGAACTTCTTATGAATTATGGCGCGGAAGTGTTCAGCTATGAGGACGTGCCATTTGACACGATCACGATCGATAAGGAGGAGTCGAGGTAGTGTCGAAAACACGGGACTGACCGACGATAGTGTTACGCTTCTGTTCATATGTATCGAGTTTTGATGCGCTTGATCTTGTCTCAAATGCAGCACGGAATCGTCATTCTCGTTCAAGAACATGACGCATTCCATCGAACACGCCTCGCGCAATGATCTGAAGAATGCAGCCGCAGGACTCAGCCTAAAGAGTGTCAGATAAGCTCATTAGTGGCCGAAATTTCATGATTTTTTTTTTTCCTTTCTTTCCATTTCGTCTTATTTTGAATATTTTTTCTTCCAATTTTGCTTTGACAAGCGAAACTCATCAAGAAAAGTCTTCGCTTTCGACATATTAAAAATAAGAGATGTTGATGGTTGGAAAAATAAGGAACATCGTTATTTCAGTCCGTTGTCCCTTGTAAAGGTTATACTCTGTGTTGTCCCTTTATTAGCACAATCTCTTGTAAGCACTGGTCAAAGATCCGTGTGCTGCGTGAATTCGAAAATTTAGTTATTTAAATTGCATTTAAGTATAATATGGTGCAACAATATAAAATGCTGTACAAATATTTTATTATATTATGATTTCATCTTGAATTTCACCACCATTAATCCAAACCATGCCCATTGACACATTTACCTTTCGTACCACGAAAATCCTAAAGTGTGCACCTTGGACACATTTACCAAAATTAATTTTTGTGTCACCCAAATTTACTCCACTATTAAAATGCACACGTGTCATCAAACCGGTATCTTTACCCAAATTACCATTTGTCAAAATGCATACTTGTCAACACACATGGATTTCCACGATTCATACACATACTGGGCAAACATAGTTTTGTCATATGTCATTGTTTCGGGGATTTTTAGATAAAAATTAGTTTGAGATAAATATGTTATGTGATACGAATTTGGGATTTTTAATGAGTTGAACATTAGATTTGGGTAAACATCTGATAGAAATTTCAATTTGGAATTTTTGATAGTATTAACTCTTATTTGAATGTATTAAAGATTTATTACTGTATAAACGATTAAAAACACTATTACAATTTATTTGTTTGTAATATAATGTAAACAAAATGCTTTTTTTCTTCGGAGATCACTTACCTTTCTCTTCTCAAAGTGCTATCAACAATATGTTTATTTCACTTTTTCCAGACAGGGGCATTGAATCCCAAAGAACAACTACTTACAGCTTCTAACGCAAATGAGCCTACTTTATCCCCAAAAAGAACAGGTATCAATCCATGTGGCAGCCCTGCGAGGAAAATGCGTGAATTAACAAATTCTAAGTAAGATTAGTCGTAGATTAAATGTCGAACAAATTCTATTTTCTTACTGTTGATTGCTTTTTAACGCTTTTATGCTATGTTATAATTCCAATTTCTGATTATCCAATGTGTTATATATCATGTCTTCAATTTGAATATGTGTATATGTACAAATTTCGTATTGGCAAATTCTACTTTAAGCCACCGACCAAAAAAAAAAAAAAAAAAAATACTTTTAGGCCCCCAAAAAAAAAAAAATTTTGCTTATGCTCATCGTACCTAACTCTGGGATATTAAGTTCTTTTTCATTTTAAAGTAATAAAATCTTGTGCTATGGGTTTTCTGCATGAGGACATTTTTAGAATTTATTTTCTATGATTTGTAATGTTCTAAAATGGGATTGAGTGTAAATGTCGGATTAGATGTATAGAACAATAAGAAATCAAGATTTACCTTCGACTTGCATTACTTGGTGAATGTTATTAGCGTAAAGGTGCAACATTTCTATATCCATTTTTCGAATAGTAAAAATATTATCATTTGTGATGAATCCATATATAGGTACGTCACTAAACATTTTGGTTGATACCTGCTCAATAACTAATTAGAAAGTTGACTTATGTTGTCTCCTTACGTGGCTGATAAATTAAAAATCTAAAAAGAATATCTATAGTGAATTTAGCTTGTTGTTGGGAGTTATATCCAAATTAATAATATAATAAAAGTAATGTCAAACGATTTTTTAGAGTACATTAATCACAAAAGTAAGTGGCATAAAAATACAATGTTTCCGAACCCTTCTCATGTCACATGGATCCAACCATGTTGGCTTGCGTGCAAGATTAGAATTCAGAGGATGTTCACATGGATTAATGATGCCCATTTATACAAAAGATAGTAACTTTATTTAATTTGACACATGGTACATTATTTTATGTAGAAAGCATGGAGCAATGTGTTAAAAGCATTCTACATTGCCTATAAAGGTTTTTTTTTTTTTGGATGACAAAAAGGTTTACTTCTCTCATAGTGGTCATGATTAAAGTTCAATTGGGAGCACTTCGAGAGCACATCTTGAATGCTTCAATCCAATGTGGGTAATGTGCTCCAAGATCCTCCGAGGAGGTGGGCCAATGTGGAAAATGTGCTTCAAGATCGTCCAAGGAAGTGGACCACAGAGATGCGCGAAAAGTGAGTAGAGACACCGCTTGACCGCTAAATAAAAAATAAAAACTTCTATACATGTGTTTCAAGTATAGTTTTGAAATAAAGATCTGAATATTTTCCCTATAAAATCTTTCTTGTCCAAATTATTTGATAGATTTAGTGAGGTTTAGTGGATGATCATATCATTGTCTTGATGTTTTTAGCTTTTAAAAAGTAATGTTTTTCATTACCCTCAATTGCAATGGAATGCTAATATCTTTATACATCACTTTTCATGCTGTGAGATTTTATACGAAATAAATTGGTGGTTGACAATCGCATCTAATATTTCACTTGCACTAAAATTATCCGTAAACCTATCAAATGGTTGGATCGTATCGCATTTGGCTCAAGTCGAAAATAGTCCGGCTCATTTTACCCATTTTGTCTAATTTTTATGTAATGCAAATCTTGTGACTCATACCCGACCCATGTCCGACTTACACGACCTGATCTATATTGCTAAAACATTTCTAAAATTTAACAAATCTAGAAAAAATCATTCCCAAATTAAGGTGGGAGCACAAAGCGAGCAAACACAAGATTGAATGAAGGCAAGACAGAGTGAAGAGTCTTCATACAGGTGAGTCGGGTCTAAATAAATTGTGAACCCATTCAACATCTACATTAAACATTTTTATATAGAGTTTGGTCTAAATCCATTTACTAAATATAAATAACCCATATGATAACTTAATCCATCAAATATGAGTTAAGAAATGAGTTTATAACTCATTTTGATAGGTTTAATAATTTAATTATAAGTGATAGGTTTTATTGTTATTGGGTCACCCATATTGGGCTAACTCAGCCCATAACTCAAAAGGGCCCATAACCCACAATTCAAAGAAAATAATCACCAAGGTTACTTCTTTGAAAGAGAAAAGAACGAGTTTTTCTCTAAGTGTGGAAATATAGAATTGTGTATTCTAAAGGAAAAGAAGAACAATAAGACCCTCTTCCCGTGAAGAAAATTGTTTCCACTTGATCTCTCTCACGATGTTGCAATAGGTGCATTTAATCTATGGAAAATAAGATATGTTCCGTTGCGTGATATACAAGTATTTTTAGGCACATTTTTGTATGCAGTTTGACATTACTCAATAGTTTGACTTTAAAATTTCGGAATTAGTTTCATTCATTGGTAGTAGAGCATGAGTTCTTGTTTCCTCATCGTTTAACATGTTTAATAATTGAATTGTTGGTTGGAAATCGTGAAACGACACCGATGACTACTCTGGTACGAAAAACCGACACCTGACCATATTGTTTAGGGTCGTTTCTCGATGCTACATGTGATAAATTTATTTTTGGAAATGTAGGGTTGTAGTTTTCATCGAGACAAGAAAAACGAGTGGCGACAGGTCGCAGGAGGAGGCCGGTTGCGTCTCCTCGTGTAGCCGAAAGGGACTAGGGTTGTCGGTGCGTGCATAGCATGCGTGAGGGACTCCCCTAGGCATGTGCTAGGCACGCGTGTAGCAACCGCTAGTGCGTGCGTGGCACACGCCTACATGGACAATTACCTTTTTGCCCTGGCCACTTTGCATAAAATGTAGTTTTGCTCCCCGGCTAACTTGAATTAGTTGACTCGTTGACTCGACTTGGTCATCCATTTGGCCATTGACCCAAAAAAATCGAAATGCTGATGAGTTACATTATAGATTATGTGTAATCCCTTTTGGTTCTACATTTGTTGTAGGAACATTGTTGAGTTTCATACGCACTCGTATATTCATAAGAACGGGTGAACAAAAGGTGAGACTTGAAGGGCTAAGAGCGGAATCGGCTAATTATCGGTGGAATGATGATGATATAGTGACACATGTGATCAAGGTCAACAAGATGATATAAGAAATCATTTGAAATGGTTACCCTATGCCGGATTTTAAGAATGTGCTAGCCCTAATGAACACTCTTTCATCTGAATGGTAAGGAGTGTTAGATAGCCTATGGAAGGCCAACATGATTTCGGCTTATAAAAAACTTGCAATAAAGTTTCTAAGGAATTACTATAGGATAGAGGCAACGAAGACTTCAACCCTCGGTTGAATGTAACTTAGCATAGAATAAGTGCACCATGAAGGAGTCATAAGGGATCTTCGAGGGTCTTTCCGTGGTTAGACCTTAGAATTTTCAGAGGAATTTTCTAAGAAATTTGAAAAGTCTTTTCTTGTTTATGAGATAGTTAAGTATCGTTGAATTTATTTATTTATTATTATTTTTAGGTTGGTTTTAGATATCTTAAGTGTAAATATTTCTTTCCATATTGATGTTGATATCTTTCTACCGGATACGTTACTTTGTGTAAATGACATGTTTAGTTAATAAAAGTTCAATCTCATTTATATTATTTGTAGGAAGTTCAAGAAAGTTTTAATGATTTTGGAGAATTTATTTTTGCATAAGTGATTATATTAATGATAATTTTAAGTTAAGAATTTTAGATGATGATTGGAAACTAAGTGACCTTTCGACTCGAGACCTTTTTGAAATTATTCATTAATATGATTAATTGATGCAAAATAGATGCATAAATGTTAGACATTAATAATTCGTGCAAATATGTTTGAAATATTCATATACATTAACTTTAACTTCTAAGAACATAGTGGTTGAATTGAATAAATGAGAAAAATTAAACGGCAATAATTATGAGATATGAAATATGAAAATTTAATATGTGCTAGAAGAGTAAGAAGCACTACAAACTTTTAACCAAGTTATGGAAGAACTTGAAATGAAAATACTGCACAACATAAGAGAGATAATGCTGCATTTGTTGCTTGGAAAAAGAAGAACTTAATTGATTGCATCACATTGTAGAGTAGCATGGACAATAACGTTATGCGAGGGTTTAGGCATTTTGAGAATGCCAAGGATATGTGGGCAACATTGCCGACTAGATTTGGTCAAATATTTATGATCAAATTAAGACAGCTCACTATCAGATTTGACTCATACAAGAAGTCTCATGGACAGACCATGAAATAACACCTAAGGCGGACGTTAAACATGATTAATGAGTTGAAGGATGCTATCCACGTTCTGACTGACGAGCAGTAAGTGCAAGTAGTGATTCGTCTTGCCTCAAAGTTGGGAGCACATAAAGGTGCACTTGACCCATGATGAGAACATCAAGACATTTAAGGATGCCATGTACCAACTTAAGCTAAGCTGGAAGAGGACAGTCTTTTAGTGGCTAAGTAGGAAACATATATTTATTATATTGGTTCTAACTCACAAGGAATTTCAAGCTCCAAACATAAGCGTCTAGATTAGTTCAAAAAGTGGATAGGTAAGAGAGCGAACTCTTCAAGAAAGAAACCAAGACTTGATCAACATGAGAGAGGAAAATGTTTTCGTGTGAAGAAAATGTCAAGAGCGAAATGTTACAATTGTAGTAAGAGAGTTCATTTCTCTCGCGACTGTGGTGAGCCAAACAAGGTAGACACCCTTTGTGTCCTTAAGAGTATTACTTTTGTATCGAGTTTAATTTTTTAACAGAATCTAATCCTTTGTGAACTATAGATTTGGGAGCAACAAATCATGTAGTGAAGGATAAAAATGTATTCGTGAAGTTCCAACAAGTTTTGACCGGAACAAAATGGATTTATGTAGGGAATAACTCCAGAGTTGAAGTAGAATAGATTGACACCTATCAATTAAATATACATGGTGAATGCACTTTGTTCATACATGACGTATTATATGCTCTGAAAATTCATCGGAATTTAATGTGTATTTTAGTGTTGGTTCAATTTGGTTTTAATTTAAACTTCCATAATAATTGTATGGATTTGTATTTGGATATAAATATTTATGGTTATGAATACTTTATAGATGGTTTTATTGTGTTGAATGTTTTTGTATATGGTTTAACGTTACTCAATAGTTCAAGTTTAGAATTTTGGGATTAGTTAAGATCGTTGTCTATGAATTTTTGATTAATTAGAGGCAAAAGCGACCATTTCTTTCTTTTTGAAAACTAAAATATTATTCAAATATAAAAATATTATAAAACATTATAATATATCATATTTTTTCAGGTATTGGAAGTTAAAAAGATTATATGTGGAAGTTTTTTTGACTAACTAGTCACAAGACGTTCAAAATGCGCACAGCCCTCTTCGGCACGAGCAATATGATCACCCTAGGGCGAGGCCTTTGTGTCCAACATATTCCTTTGCCAACTGCACTGGTTGATGCATATAGATTTCCGTGGGCCGAGACCACTTATCGGCCTTTGACTCTCCCTCGCCTTCTCGCTATTGTCCTCCTCCAGAATTGCAATCTAGCAGCATGGTGTCTAGTATGAACACGGTCCCAATCGAGCAATATTTTTCAAAGAATTTTTGGGAACAAGAAAAATATGAAACTACCAATATCTTGATTCGACAATGTCGGTAGCGTGGTAGGCCACCTGAACTCGGAGACATTACTTGGAAGTTCTTGAAGGGGCCCCGCCAGATAGATAGTTTTGACATATGACTTGACATTAATTTTATTATAAATTTTGTTTTATATTTTTAGATTTGATGTACTTTCACTTGGTCAATAGATTTGATGTACTTTATTTGCCTGCGAATGCATACGGATTCATGGTCATATTAAATTGAAGAATCAACGGAGGTCCATTTATCATCATCGTTGATGTTTTTTCTTTTTAAGTTAATATTATAAAAAAATTTAAAATTGATACATTTGCGATAAATTTATTAAAAACTCATTTTTTAACTACTAAAAATCCTAATTTGATCAAATTTGTGATAAATTTACTCCAAGCTAATTTTTTTATCATTAAAAATACTAAACTGGTATACCCGTGAAAAAAATTACATTGCCCAAACTCAATATTTATGACAAATATATTATCTGTTAAATTTAATTAATATCATAAAAAATCACAAAATCGGTACAATAAATAGATCGTAAATATCCAAATTAATACACTTGTCAATTGCCATATATCATTTAACTCAACAATTTGATAATAAAATTTTACGAAAATTAATGAATGATAAATTTATCACAAATGTATCAATTTATGATTTTTTTTGTGGTAAAAAAATTAGCTTATGGGTAAATTTGTCATAAGTGTACTAGTTTTGAACTTTTTATGATCAAAAATTAGTTTGTGATAAATTTATCATAAATGTATCAATTTAGAGTTTTTTGTAATATTAAATTTTATTTTTCGAACTTTTTGATTTTATTTGTTCATTTTCGGTCACGATTGCTTCTTTGCAGTGTGTCTCTCTTGTATAAATTTTCTTCGCTGCTCTTTAAATTAGTACAAACGCCTATTGGACATCACACATCATGGATAAATGATTGAAGGTTGATGTCCCTAAAAACTTCTAGCTAAAATGATTAAAAAAGTAATTACCATTTGACAATTGTCAAAATAAGAATATATCCCCCTACAAAATCGTTTAGTTTTCCGAATTACAGCATCAATATTTTAGCGTTTTTGATTTAACTGATAAATATTTCTTTTACTTTTCCGCAAAGGAATAGTGACTATTCTCGAACTATGTAATTTGTGTCATGCGCCCTCTTATTTTCATGCAATTAAATTCTTGAAGTTTGTTCGCTTTGGTCACTCTCTTAAAACATCCAATGTTGACGTAGTATCCATATCTCCACCACATCAATACATTCTCTAAAGTAATTGTTTACTTGGATAAAAAAAACAAAAAAATCAAAAGATATCAAATCCTGGACCGACCGCCAGCCTCAAAGTCACTCGAGTCGGATGTTTCTATTTAATTGCTCATGTGAATGAATTAAATGTTTTTCCTCTGTCTTAGCTCAGAAGAGCAGTTTCTCCGGGACTTGTGTTCTCAGTGGGAATCATCTGCTCTGGCCATCTTTGCAATTTAAGGCACTACTGGCTACGTATCTGCCTCACGAATCATAACAGATTTGAGACGGGTGTCGTCCCCTCTCCCCAACCTCTCTCGCCACGGTGTTTGAGTCGCCGCCGCCGCCGCCGCCGCCTTCTTCTCCTGAGCGCGACCAGCGTCCGCCCACCTGTGCCGAAGGTTGGGCCGTGGCCTGTGCAACCCTTGTCAATTGCATGTTGCCGGTCCTTTTGTGCTTTTTCCGACAGATTCTGCCGGTCCTAGTTGTCTGAAATTTTGCAATTTAGAGTTTTTATACTTTTAATTGGCATTTACGACACTAGTAAGGCACTTAGCGGGCTACTTAACAACCACGTCGGTACTTCAACATTTTGAAGAAAGGACCAATTCAAACACAAAAACATATCGTTTGAGGAACTTGCTATGCCATTACCTTTTCTTCAAATAGACCCTTACTTAAAATTAAAAACGAAATCCCTATCCCAACCTTTACAATCCATTGGTTCCTTAAAAAAACTACTCTGAAACTTAAGAGACGAGTAAGTCCATATCAAATTAGTTTTCATTAAATGGAAGTTAAAGCATTTAATGGATATATTAGTACGTCCATATGTTGCTTTAATAACAATAGACTGGCTTCATTGCGAAAGTATATCATCGAAGGAAAATCATTATGTGATGATTGGCTTTATAAAATGTTAAAAAGCAAGGAATAAAGACACCATTAATCTTCATATTGTTGGAAAATGCTGAATCAGATTTTAATTTTTTTTTTCTTTTGGTTGACCGACTCCTAAGCTTTTCTTGTTCATGTTGGTCCCCCCAATTGAAATATGAATAAAAACGTAGCCGTAGATGAATTGGACCAGTCAATGTCCATTAAAAGCAAAAAGAAAGATGAAAAAGACCCGGGAGAGCGATTAGTCTTTCCTACTTTACACTGCCCGAGACTTAAAAAGACTAATGAAATAAGAAAATCCCATGTATGCATAAAAGACTTACCTTGAAACATGACTTGGACCGGGTACTCCTTTTCGCCTTGATTTACACATACGTAATCCATACTCGTACCCACTTGTCTTACCTATAATAGAGCAAGTTTCGACATCGGGAGAGGTGATCAATGAATGGGGGGACTTGGGCTTCAGAATATTTCCAGGCCCATTGCTCCAGGAGGAGCCCGTAGTGTTGTCCCAAGTTCATCCATTACATGAAATCAATGCAAAAGAAGTGCCTAAAACATTAGGTCTGGCTGGGCTTCTTCAAAGAGAGACTATTCTCAAGCAATGCGAGCAAGCGATAGTCGAGATGAGTCGAGTAGGTAACTCAGAGCCGCAAACCCATCAGTAAATCTATCGATGTGTGTTAGCTCAGTTGCATGTTGTGAACCGATGCTCAATTTAGATTATGCCGTATTGAGGGCGACGTGAGTATTTAGTAAAATGGGCAGCCGTGCAATTCCAATTCGATAATAACATTTGCAATTTGCTATAAACTCGGTACTATTTCCAATTCGATGATACCAATGTTAGGGTTGTGTAGTTGCTCCCGAACGCCACAAGAAATGGATCGTTGTTTGCCACAAGTAGCTAGTGATTATGCGTGACGCTTGCATTAATTCAAATGACGATAAACCTTACAGATTGAGTGGACTTTACATAGATCTCATGAATAGACATGATCAGATCTCAAAACTATCACATATGGAAGTACTTCCAGACCAATCATGGACAAAACACAAGTACTGACGATCCATCGCAATCGCCAAAAATTAGTGCTACGTTTCTAGCGAGCAGCTTCGACGTGGGATACGTACAGAGCATGCATGGATGGCTCCAACGCTAAGAAATTGAAGTAGGATCGAGAACAGTGAGAAGGAAAGCTCTTACGAAAAATGGCTTAAAGGAACACGGCGGGTGAGTTTCGATTTGCGCACGATACCGGGATCGGAGGGCATCGTGTCACAGGAGGACGGCGCTTGCCGAGAGCTCCCGGTGGGGAGAGAGAGAGAGAGAGAGAGAGACAGGGCTGGCACGGCGTGTGCCGTCTCTCCTGCGACACGGCTCCCTCGACCCCTTCATTCGATCTCCCTCGTTGTCACGCGAGCTTTCTGAGTAGCTTACTTTCAGTGTGATGTGCTACCCGAGAGGGCTCCATATTTATAAAGATCGAACGAAGCATTGGGTCGTGTCGGCGGGCGGGACGAGGAGCTTGTGGAAAAGGGTGGATGTGCAAAGTGTAAATTACGCTGAAGCAACTCGGGTCCGTCCCCTTTGACGGGTTTCGGTTGGTGAGGAACGAGAATCTCCTCTGGCAATCCACATGTTCAACAAGGTTGACCCGTCCCTGTTCTGCGTTCATACATTTGAACGAGAATTTTCTTTATCTTCTGGAGAGCGATGTGCTTCTTGGGAGTGGCTGGCTCGTGGGAGAGGGAGGAGACCGAGACGACTCGCCAGCGTCTAGTGGCCGTCACCTAATTGTCAGCTATCGTTTTTTCCTCTCTTTTTCCTTCTCGTTTTCTTTCAGTATTTTTTTGCTGAAGTCGAACCGGTCAAGAAGTCAAAAACCAGTTGGGGCAGCATCCTTCCCACGTGGAAAGAATGTGGGATTCCCTATCTTCTGGTGCGGGAACATTTAGTTTCGGACTTCGGATTCGGCTCTCATATTTTGCAAAGAGATAGAGCAAAAAATCTGAGAGTTAGCATAAAATAGATAAAAAAAAATCGGTCTAAGAAAAGAAAATCATAAGACTTTATAAATGGGAAGGACCACGGATTTAATGTCGGTGATCACATGATTGACTATTAGTTTCTCTGGCACCTAAACTATATCATCATCATCTCATCATCATTTCTTTGGACTAGATCATGTCAAGAAAATTTTGCAGTATGTTCTCTAGTCTTTCTCGACTTTCAATCGGGTGTGAACTTGACTGGAAGAGCGATCTACAGCTGGAGACTGTTGATGCGCCCAATAAATAACCACGGATTAGAGTTGGTGAATTGATTTTCTTAGTTTCTCGAGCTTCTCATGGTGTTGTTGTTGAATGCATATCACCTCGATGCAGCTTCTGGGGATCTGCCTCGGAATTTCCTGGCAAGGACGTTCATATGCAGCTCTTTCAACGACATTGGGACCTAAAGAACAAGTTAGGAACCCATTAAAGTTGCACCTTAGCATGGTTTTTCCTTGTATGCCAAGGAAATGACATCTCAGAGATCTGTGGGAAGTTTCGTGTCAATTTGACAGGCAAATTCCCACCACAAAAAAAAAATCACGTCTTCTCCCCTTATTATTATTCTTTTGATTTTGGGCCACGCTCTCATTGGCGCTCGAGAAGGGTTTAGGTGATGTTACGTTCTACCCACCTACCACAAGATGCTTTTGGATTCGTAGGCAGTGACCTCACGAAAATGTTACGTCGCTTAGAGAAGGAATCGCTGTATTGAAATTCTTTACTGGAACTCTTCTTTGCCTCGTTTCATTTTAATTTCGATTTTTAAGACTCTGCAGGCATGTGGTTGTTATGTGAAAGGGGGAGCATCGGGGTACTTAAACAGCTATCCATGACCATATTTATTGACTTATCATTTTAGATCAATTGACATTGGTCATATAAATTTTTGTAGTGGAATTTTTTCGTTACTTCACTTAAAACGATCTCATCATACATATGACACCAAATTTATCTTGTTAACTTAAGGATAGTAGAATATTTAAATATAAACGTATGATTGGTAGTATTAGAGTATTTAAATATTGCATCATGTATTCATCTAATAATTTAGATTTTCACGATTGTATTAGTAAATTGCACAGAGCTATATATTATAGTTGAAGGTTGCTTGGTCCATGAGATACTGTTAATTAGTTGCTTGATTCTCTCATCAGATTAAAGAAGGCTCTGAACGCTACAAATGTCGCTAGAAGGGATGCAAAATGTCGCTACGATTCGCCGTCATGCTATGACACAATACAATGCAGCTGCCGAGAGAGTTTTCGTTCTTGGTTAGGGTGTTTAGTGTTTTCTTATTTCTGAAATATGCTTGAGAAACACTTTCTTCTCTTCTTCTTTATTCTTGTGTGATTAGTGGGCTTTGAGGTAGTAAGAATTTGTTCTTAATTCTCAATTTCACTTGACCAGAAACCAAAGGAATCCTTGACTCGTGGACATCGACAAACTGTCGAATCAAGCAGATTCATTTGTCACTATATCTTTGGGTTTTATTATTTATACTATTTCTCGATAATTATGAATCTTTTGCGGTCACGCACTTTGTCTCGCTTTCACCCAATAGATACATTGCGTATTGACATCTTCATTTACCAATGTGAGATTAAGCAAGAATAGGTGACCAATGATCTTTTCAGAATCTATATGATCACGGTTATGAAGATGATGAATGCCTCGAAATTTCACTCTCTTGGTTTCTTCTTTTTTTTCCATGTCGAGAAGAGTTTTGTTGTTGAGCTCGATTTCATCTCCGGAGCTTCATCTCTCTGTGCAACTTGAAATGTGGCAATTGACTGTTCTACAATGCATATTCCCGATGTTTTAGAGGAAAAATTGGAGATTACCCCCACGTTTACACCTAATCTCATTTTGCCCTTACGACTTTGGTTTGTATCCAATTCGGATCCTGAAATTTGCATCTTAGATTACCCCCCAAGCTCACTGCCAATCACAATTTGATTGTGGTTTGGCGATATGATTTATAGATAAACATGTTTGGGTAATGAAGTTTCATAGACAAACCACATGTTTGAAGAAAGCACGGTTTAGTACAGTTCCAATAATAAGTTTTGTTGTTTGTGCAATGTGGAACTTCGATCTTATGCACTACAGAATTCTAACTTTACTGATTTATTTATTTATTTATTTTGGAAAATATAGAGTATCCAAACCTTACGAGAGAGAGAGACCTAGGCAAGACAAGGTCGCCGAACCCAAATATATCTAGTGAGTTGGGTCGACCTCCTAGATCTGCCAATAAGTGGCTAGTGACCTTGCCAAGACAAGGAGTGAGTTGGGTCGATCGGCAACATATTAGTGTTACATATTGGCCACATCGCATCACATCAACCAATTGATGGCATTAATAATTGTAGATGAATTGAATAAATAAGAAAAGTTAGATTGTGCAATTTTCTTTAAAGGATTAGGATGCACAAACGGCAAAACTTAGAGGACTAATTATATACTTAACTAAAAGAAAGCACTGGAGGTACCAATTAGAGTAAAATAAAAGATTCACATGAATATATTTTTCAAATGGAATGTGCACTTCTCAAGGGAATAAACATAGTATGAAAAGCCAAAAACGCAAAAGGCACAATTAAATTCTCCCTGTAAAATGTTTCTATGCTTTTGACCTCCTAGATCTGCCAATAAGTGGCTAGTGACCTAGGCAAGACAAGGTCATTGAATCCAAATGTATCTAGTGAGTTGGGTCGATGGGCAACATATTATTGTTACATATTGGCCACATCACATCACATCAACCATTTGATGGTGTTAATAATTGTAGATGAATTGAATAAATAAGAAAAAGTTACATTGTGCAAAAAAAATTAAAAAAATTAAAGGATCAGGTTGCACAAACGGTAAAACTTAGAGGACTAATTATATACTTAACCAAAAGAAAGCAATAATAACACTAGAGGTACCAATCGGTGTAAAATAAAAGATTCACATAAATATATTTTTCAAATGGAATGTGCACTTCTCAAGGGAATGAACATAGTATTAAAAGCAAAAAATGCAAAAGGCACAATTAAATTCTCTTTGTAAATTGTTTCTATGCTTTTGAGCTTCTAGATCCACCAATTAGTGGCTAGTGACCTTGGCAAGACAAGGTCGCTGAACCCAAATATATCTGGTGAATTGGGTCGATGGACAATCATATTATTGTCGCGACCAAATTTTCGGGTGCACCACCTAGAGTTTGGCTAATAGATTGTTAAGTCTAGACTTAACTCGGGCTCTCTCAAGCCCATACCAATTCGCGACTTAGGTTCAAATTCTTAACATGCAAATGATTTTCAATCGGAGTCGCCACTAATTAGTTTATGGTAGGTCGATTAGACACCTAAATAAAATAATATGAGGATTATTTTACTCCTACAAACTAGAGACTTTGGGTACGAGGACTTGATTACACTAGACTTCTCTAATGCCCTTTCGGTACCATTTCTTTTTATTTTCAAAAATATTTTTGCAAGCAGTTTGGATTGATTTTAAATTTATTTCCCTGATACGTGAGGTGATCATACGAGTGCAAGAAACCACCAATTTAACACCCAAGAAAAATCAATAAATAAATTGTAGGACTTACCTCATGACGAAAGCATTTACGTTGTTAGATCAGAATTCACATCATCAACCCTAGATATAATTTCTAATTAATACACAATTTCTTTTTATTTTCATTTAATTGATGAAAATCATGCTTTATGCAATGCAGTATAACTAAATGACTTAATTCTAATGACATGCAATTTCTAATTAAATGGATCTAGCAACTATCACTAAATGACATGCATTTCATGAATCTAATTCTAAATGACATGCACATAATATTTTTTTTGTGTTTTCTTAAAAAGAATGCAATCTATCCTTGGGATTAAAAGTAATTTATCCTAAGACATTTTTTTGTATTTCTTTTTATGAAATTCGAAATTAGAAAAATGTGAAAATTATCTAACTAGATTAAGATTCTATCCAACTTATATTAAGGATTAGGTCAGGCTAAACCCTAATTTAAACCAAGATATTATCTTAACTTAGCAATTTCTAACTTAAGATGCAGTTTATCTAAATCAACCTAAACTTAAAATAAAATATGCAATTTTATTCTAATGTGCAATGACATGCAAATGATGCCTTAATTCTACATGACATATGCATGATAATTTTTGTTTTTTTTTTTAATAATTTAAAATGTCAAATAATTAAACATGCAATTTAAGCTAATGAAACAAAAATCTAACATCCTAAATTTATGTCTTTTTTTTATTATTTTTTTCGAAAATTCATGATAAATAAAATGCTTAGTCTAAATATGCAAATAACTCTAAAGCATGCAATATTCTAAAATAAAGCAATCAAGACAAGGTAGACCATTCAAAATCATCAAAAATATCACACAACGTTCGGATCAGGATAATATTTCGCTAATAAAATCGATAAGTTGATCTTAAGCGCTTAAAGATCAAAATATCAATTTTATTCCCGTTGATTAATTATTTCATCTAAAGTTCTATAGATAAAATAAAAAATCCAGGCGCGGTTGCGAATTATGTCAGAATTTCCAATTATGCATAGGGAAATATTTCAAATAAGTAAACAAGAAATAAAATAAAAAATAAGATAAACTTGCCCAATAAAATAAAGCAAATATACCTAATTTGATTTTTTTCTTTTTTTTTGTTTTTTTAAAAAAAGAAATCTTGGCCCCGGTTCGGAGCTCCGGCTAGGGGAATCGCCGGCGAGGAGCTCCGGCGAAGGGATCAACAGCGAGCAGCACGTCCGGCGCGGGCAGCCAGGGTAGACGCCGGCGAGGGACTTCGGCGAAGCAGGGCACCGGCGAGGGGGCGTCGCGGGGGCAGCAGCAGCGGCGTCGTAGGTCAGAGTTGGAAGCCCAGCGACCAGCAGCTACGATCGGACGGCCTGAGGACGGAATCGCGGCAGGAACGGTGGCTTCTGGCGTCTGGTTGCAGCGGCGGTGGGGAGGCGTCGTGACTGGCGGCAGAGGCACGGCAAGGTCGGTCTGCTGGAATAGCGGGAGGTACTCGCGGCTTTGCTGGCAGATCGGCGCGGCTGATCGGACAGAGGCGCGGGAGCAGCAGGAGCGGTCGTCGAGGGGAACAGAGGGCTGCAGGCGTATCGGGTGGCTCACGAACAGAGCAGGGACGTCGGGTCGCTGGATCTACGCTGGGCGATCGTGGACGACCGGCGGAGTGGTGGTGACTGGTGGTGCGGCTGGGTCGCGGGCAGAAGCGGCTTCGCTGCTGGGGTCGAGCGGCGGTGCGAGCGCAGCGCGGGTGAGGAGGAGCCAGCGGTCAGTTGCAGATGCGGGGCAGTGAACGTGGAGCCGGCGATCGGGGGCCGCGAGCAGCGAACGTGGAAGACCGGGGTCGCAAGGGAGCGGAGCAGAAACGGAGCCGGTCGTCGCAGGGGGCGGAGCAGAAACGGATCCGGCAGAGGGAGGGCAGAAGCGAGCAGCAAGTGTGAGGAAGACGATGAACAGTAAACGTCCCCTCACTTCTCTCCTCTGCCGCTTCTGCTTTTTCAGTTTCCCCCTCTCTCCTCCTTTTCTTTTTGACTTTTTCCTCAAGCTTTTTGTTTTCTCGTGCTTCTCTTCGAAGGCAAACACCACGGAAAAGACTTCCTCCCTTCTTGTTTTTTGAGATTTTCCTTTAGCTCAGGAGAAAACGAGAAAAAAGCCTAAATTGTGGCCGTGTATTCAACGTGTGGTCTCTCCGAAACCTACGTGAGTAACCTTTTTTATAGACCAAAAATTAGGGTTTTAATTTCATTTTCAAATCAACATTCGTGAAGATTTCTTTTCCGCATGTAATATCACTTTTATTTTCCACACATTTTCTAGATTTCATTTACAAAAATGAATATTCTCTATTGATCTTTCAAAAATTGCAATAGAATTTTTTTTTTTATACGGGCTTGGGCCCAAATTCTTTCTTTTCGTGGGTTTAGTTCGACTTTGTTAACTTAAAGTTCGGAATCATCAAATCAAATTTATCTCACACCGACCTAATGTAAATAAATACACATAAAACTATATGCTATGTAATTAATTAATTAATTATATATTTTTTTAGGAGTTAAAATTAATCCCTAAATTTTTAATGTGATAAATGACTAAAAATGTCGCCAAAATTTAGATGTCAACAATTATTGTTACATATTGGCCACATTACATCACATTGAGCATTTGATGGTGTTAATAATTGTAGGCGAATTGAATAAATAAGAAAAGTTAGATTGCACAAAAACAAAAAAATTAAAGGATTAGGTTGCACAAACGGCAAAACTTAGAGGGCTAATTATATACTTAACTAGAAGAAAGCAATAATAACACTAGAGGTACCAAACGGTGTAAAATAAAAGATTTACATAAATATATATTTTTTTGAAATGGGATGGTCACTTCTCAAGAGGATGAACATGGTATTAAAAGCAAAAAACGCAAAGTCACAATTAAATTCTCCAGGTAAAACGTTTGTATGCTTTTGACCTCCTAGATCTGCCAATAAGTGGCTAATATGCACCCTAAATTGAGCGAGGATGCCATCATTAGCTGATTTCATATCCCAATTAAGCGTTTAACCACTCCACCAACTCCTTGAGCTATAGGATCCACTGGGTTTCAAGTCTCACGACTTCATCGCTACCTAGCATAAGAAACAAGAAAAGACATAGTATAAGAATTATGGACATACAGGGAACCACGAAAAGTCATCACACTCATCGATCTAGTATGCAAATGGGTTAGAAAAAAAGGATATAACAAATGATTATATGAATCAATTCCTCATAAGAACACTAATGCTAATTGAGAGTAGGACTTGGGAGCCACCACAAGCGCAAATAAGGATGTAACTCTGTGGAGAGAGAAAGGGGGGGTTGGAGGGCCGGCGGGTAGTAGGGCACCTTGTCGCCAGAAGCGACGGCACTTGCAAACCATGACTTGCCACACCAAAAGGCATGCAAGTGCCGTCTCTCCTTGCGACGAGATTCCCCCAACCTCAAAGCAAGTTTCGCTCTTCAATGGTGTCTTCTTGACCTTCTCTCTTCTAATATATAGCCCACAGCTCTCTCTCTCCAAGACACCCCCCCTCCCCCAATACGTTGATCTTTCCCGTAAATTACAGGGGAAGTTACATTAATCTTCGGACGGTCTTTGTTAGGGAAGATTGATTAGAAACTTGATCACCGTGGTCAACAAGGGTTTCTGGGTTTGAATGGGCATTACAGTCGGTTCGAAGTTTTTTCATCAGATCATGTCGTGTGTTGAAAGGAACGACTTGCCAAACCACCCTATTGACTAATCGGGTTACAATCAGTCAAAAAAAGGCAAAGGTTGAGAAAGATCATCTTAGAGAACAGGAGTGATTATGTTGCCGAATCCTCTACTTGTTTTCGTTGTCTTTTCTTTGGCATCACATTTAGGGGAAGCGTTGATGCGTTGTCCCATTCATTTGAATATTCTTCCTTATATCCAACAAAGACCAAGGTATACTACAAAGAGTACAAAAATTGATCATAGTATATGTGTTAAGTTGAGGGGGCTAAGAAAAAAAAGTTGATTAGGAAGTTCCCTGAAGTTGCCCGTCAACATCAGGGAAGTTTCACTTAAATTCATGAAATTATAATGTTTCCGTCTACATACACTTCTAAAATTATAATTAGGACTTGTATTCAAGATGAACCTAGATTTACAAGTAAAAAAAATAAATTCGGAAACAGCAATTATCTTCCCTGGAGTCGTGTTATGGATTGAAATTAATGTCTTCATTAACTCTGATAAATAATGGGTTCATGATCTCATTTTGTATTACTATATAAAGATATGCACACTATCTTCTACCTAAAACATTAACTTGGTAATTTCTTGATGCCTTCCTTGCAATTCTATGGCATCCATCACGCAATTGCAACGTAGGTGGATCGAAGACTTAAAAGTTCCAAAAAAATAATATGAACCAGTCAATCGGAAGGCTAGACGGAATACATGTTTCTTAGTCTATGCGCCAGAGGAAGCGACCTCACGCTAATTCACCGAGAAAATGTTTGAATGGTATGATAGTACCCGTTTCAAGAATTTTGTAGAAGTAGGTTAGTTAAACACACGAAAGTGACCCAAAAGCACATAATTTTGAGTTTAACTTACGGTTTGGAGAGCGAAAATATTTTATGACGACAGTTACACCATATGACCGCTATAATGCCGTGAAACTATTCAATTATCACCGTCAGGAAATATAACATGAATATAATCATACTCGATGTTACGCAACGATGGAGCCATAATCTAATGGACGAGGAGAGGAACTTTGGTAGTAATTCTAGTACATACTTATTCTGGGTAGCAAGTCATTAACTTCACCATTAATTTAACTTCCTTAAAACATATTCTGTAATTTCTGGTGGTCACATAATAAATGATGTAGATCGCTTTAGTTTAGTTTGTCTCCCCCGCAAGAAGGGAGAACCTTGCTTAGTCAAGCAACAGAGAGAGGGGAGAGAAAAAGGAAAGAGGGGGTGGGGGGGACAATCCGAAAACCGGTTAATAGAGATGGACATGATGGGTACGGGCCATTAAAAACGCTACGACTCTGGAATAAATCAATCCGTTGTTTCTAGAAATTCAAATCAATTCACGAAACAAACGATGCTTCCCCGAAGGAGGCATGCAAGCTTTCTCTATCAGTCCATCATGACGTGGGAAAAAGAAAATGCGTGCACAAAAAATCCAGTCTAAGGTTAAAGAAATCGCCAAGAAATCTTCATGATGTGAAAGTAATAATATCTTAATTTGGTTCGAGTTCGATGCGGTGACGAATTTTGCCAAAATCGAAGCGGTCGCCGTGCTCGATGGACGTGCTTTCCTATGGTTGGGCCCCTGGTGGGAATTGCTAGCCACTACTTTTGACAGAAAGCCCACCGACCGTTGAACCTCTCTGAGAGAGAGAGAGAGAGAGAGAGAGAGAGAGAGTTTCTGTTCCTGGTGAGATTGTCTAGGGTTTTCTTGTTTCGGAAAGTACTTTAAGAAATAATTCTGCGTCTTCTTATTAATGTAGCGAGAGCTTCTACCTAATTCTCGCATGAAATTCTTCTTTGACTAGATATCATAATGAAATGAGTCCTCGGCTCATGGACATAGATAAACTGTTGAATCACGTAGATTCGTTTATTACTCTTACTTGCTTTTTATTATATACGAATTATCGATATTCTAATTCGTATGTGAGCATAACATTCATATCACTTTTTCCCATCCATTGCGCATTGATGTCTTCATTTACCAAATGGTATATTTGTTGAACTTGACTTCATTTCCAGAGCTTCATCTTTTTGAGCAACTTGAAATGCGGTAATTCACTATTATACGATGTTTTTCTCTATATATTTAAGAGAGGATATCGGAGATCACCCCCGCATTTACACCTAATTTCAGGTTGCCCTTATAAGTTTGATTTGTATGGAATTTGGCCCTTGAAATTTCCATCTTTGAATACCCCCAACTTCACCGTCAATGAGAATTTGGTAAATGTAATTAGCTATAACAAAGCAATATTAACACTAGCAGTATCAATTGGCATAAAATAAAGATTCACATAGATTTTTTTTTTTTTTTTTTTGAAATGAAATATTCACTTCTCCAAGGATAAACATAGTATTAAAAGATCACCGGCCGTGGTGACTCTACTAAGTAGGCTCCAATGAACCTTTGCGAGGAAGGTGAGGAGTTCGAAACCCCCGTTGGGGGCTTTGGGGGAGTTATTTGGCGACTTAAGTGTGCTGCCGGGGGTGGTGGGTCCTTCTGCTTACGTAGCACCTGGGAGTTTACGTTTCGGCTACCGGCTGAGGTGGTTCCCCCAGCACCAAAAAAAAAAAACATAGTATTAAAAGCAAGGAAAAAAAGGACACAATACATTCTTCTTGTAAAATGTCTCTATGCTTTTGTCCTTCGCTGATGGCTAGCTGGCATGACTAATAGCTCAAATTGAGCGAAGATGTTGTCATTCTTGTATTCCAATAAGCGTTCAACCATTCAACCAACTCTTTGGGCTATGTGCAGGAGATTCGCCAAGTTTCAAGTCTCCCAAGTCCTTCATCACCCCCTGGCATAAGAAACAAGGAAAAACAATTAGGATTCGAATATAGACATACAGGGAACCATGAAAAGTAATCGCACTTATTGAATTGGTATTCAAGTGGGTTAGGAAAGGAAGGATTTAATGGGATTATACGAATCAAATGCTGATAGGAAAGCTAGAGATAATCGAGAGTAGGGCTTAGAGGAGCCACCACCAGCACAAAATAAGGATGTGATTATGGAGAGAGAGAGGGAGAGGTAGTAGGGCATCTGGTCGCAAGCAAAGACGGCCCTCGCACACCATGGCTTGAAAACAATCAATCGAATACCAAAGGCAATGCGAGTGCCGTCTCTCCTTGCGACAAGACTCCCCAACCTCAAAGTAAGTTTCGCTTTCAATGACCTCTCCTTAACCCTCTTGCTTCATATTTATAGACCTCAACTCTCTCTCTCTCTCTCTCTGTTCATGTGCTTGCGTGATGCGCAAGTGTATCAAATACGTTGGCGTTTGAGGTGGCTTACTGGGTAAGTTAGTGAATTCTTTTAGAAGGTCTTTTCTAGAGAAGATTGAATAGAAATTCAATCACCGTGTTCAACAAGTGTCTGGAATGGGCATTATAGTTCTCACGAAGTTTCTTAATTCGATCCCCGTCTGTGTTGAAAGGTTCGACGTCCAAAACCCGCTCAACCCGCTTGGCAATTAATTGGGCTGCAATCAGTCAAAAAAGAGAGAGGATAAAAGTAGAGAAAGATCATGACAGAGAAGAAACTGATTATGCCGCCGAATCCCTCACTCGTTTTCGCTTTCGTTTTTTTTCTTCCACTTTTACGTGGCATTCCCGAGGAATGTTGAAGTGCTATCCCATTCAATTCGATGGGACCAAATATTCTCCATTTCATCCAACATAGACAAAGGCATACCGCAAGAGTACAGCAATTCAATCGTGGTATATGTGCTCGGTTGAGAGGGCTAATAAAAAAGTTAGATATGAAAGTTCCCCGAAGTTACCTGTCAACTTATGGGAATTTTCGTAAAAATCCACGGATTTTATAATTATTTCGTTTTACTTATAATTCTTAAATTACTAATTAGGACTTGTATTCAAAATCAGCCTAGATTTACAAGTAAGAATAAGTTTGACATATTAGTAATTATCTTCTCTGGATTCGTGTTATGGATTGAAATTAATGCTTTCGTTAACTCTAACAATCAAAGGGTTCAGGATCACATTTATAAAAAAATACACACTATCTCCACCTAAAACATTAACTAGGAAATTTCTTGATGCCTTCCTTGCAATTCTCTAGCATCCATCACGCAATTGCAACGTAGGGGATCAAAGACTTAGAAGTTGCGAAAAAAAAAATACTTTAAACCAGTCAATCGGAAGGCTAAAGGAAATAAATGTTTCTTAGTCGATGTGTGAGAGAAAAGCAAAGAGGAAGTGACCTTGTGCTAATTCACTGAGAAAATGTATGAATGGTATCGTATAACACTCACCAAGAAAGGAACCAAAAAAATCCTAAACTTATTATATTGGTATCAATTTAATCATTAACTTTTCAATTGAACTAATTTAATCCTAAACATTTTTACATTGGCACAAATTCAGTTCATTCAGCCAATTTAGGCTGAAAATTGCTGATGTGGACCTCAGCTGTCCTATGTGGCACGACCGAGCTAACTTGATATTCTTAAATAATTTTTAATAATTTTTTTTATTTGAAAAATATTTTTACATTTTTCCTCTCCTTTTTTTTTTTCCCCTAATTAGTCATGGTTGGTAATTGGCCATAGGGGAGGGTCGACGAGGGCACGACCCTTGCGGCCAGGGCGAGAGTAGCCCTCGCCACCAAGGCAAGGATTGCTCTCGCCGAGTCTAGCAAGGGCTTAACCCTCTCCGCTTGGGCACAAGAGCCATCCTAACCAAGCCCTAGCCTCACAAGACTTGGTGGGAGCGATGAGGGTCAAGTCCTCATTGAAGGCCGCGAGGACGACCGTCACAAGATTTGGAGGCTGCGATGGTCAAGCCCTCACCGGACTCGATGAGGGCAACCCTCGTCAACCTCGATTCGGGGAGGGCCACCCTTACCCAGGTCGTGAGGATCGTGCTCTTGCTAGATCCAATAAGGGTCGCCCTCGCCTAGGTCATGAGAGTCCTGTCACGTAGGATGACCGGCATCAATATTAACAATTTTTGGCCTAAATTGATTGGATGGATTAAATCGATACCAATGTGAAAAAATTTAAAACTAGATCGATCAAATTAAAAGGTTTATGACTGAATTTGTATTAATATAATAAGTTTAGGACTTTTTTTGGTACTCTTCCCGGCACTCGTTTCATGAATTTTGTAGAAGTAGCTTAGTTTAACACACAACAATGATTGGAAGCACATCATTTTGAGTTTGACTAACTAACGGTTATACCACATGACTATAATGACATTGTATAACTTACTAATTACTACCGTTAGTATTTTTGGTGCATTTAATCATACTGGAGCCATAATCTAATTGGAAGACGAGAGGAAACTTGATAGTAATTCTAAAACATTATTTATTGAGCAAGTTATTAACTTCACTATTAATTTGACTACCTTAAAAGGCATTCTCTAATTTCCGCTGGTCACATAATAAATGATGCAGATCGCTTTAGTTTGTCTACCCCGCAAGAAAGGGGTACCTTGCTTAGTCAACCGAGTGAGAGAGAGAGAGAGAGAGAGAGAGAGAGAACAATCCGAAAGAGAGAGAGAGAGAACAATCCGAAAGCCTTTTAATGGTGCAAACATCTGTAGTTCGTAGAAAGGTATGAATCCACTCTTAACCCACAAAAGATGGACTTGATGTGTACGGACAGCAAAGACACTACGAATCTGGAATCAATCAATGCACTGTTTCTATCAAATCAATTCACGAAACAAACGATGCTTCCTCCCTCGAAGGAGGCATGCGAGCCTTGGTTAATCAGTCACGTGGGAAAAAGAAAGTGTGAATAAATAAAATCCATCTAAGGTGAAAGAAATTTGCAAGAATTCTTCATGTTGGGAAAGTAAAAATATCTTAATTTGGTTCGAGTTCGATGTGAAGACGAATTGCCAAAAATCGAAATGGTCGCTGGCTCGATGGAATAGTGAACCAAAATAGAACCATTTACTTTTGACTGAAAGCCCACCTCCTGTTGAACCTCTTTTACAGAGAGAGAGAGAGAGAGAGAGAGAGAGAGGGAGGGAGGGAGGTGGTAGAGCACCCTGTCGCAGGAAAAGATGGCACTTGCGCTCTATGACTTGTGATGCCAAAAGGCAATGCATGTGCCGTCTCTCCTTGCAACAAGACTCCCCCAACCTCAAAGTAAATTTCACTCTCAAATGGTCTCTCCTCAACCCTATCTCTTTTCATATTTGTAGCCATCTCTCTCTCTCTCTCTCTCTCTCTCTCTCTCTGTGCATGTGTTTGCGTGATGTTCAAGTGTATCCAATACGTCGGCATCTTATGTAAATTACCGGGGAAGTTACATGTATCTTTGAGAAGGTCTTTGCTAGAGAAGATTGACTAGAAATTCAATCACCGTGTTCAAAAGGGTTGGGAATGAGCATTGTAGTTCTTACGAAATTTCTTAATTTGATCCCGGTCCGTGTTGAAAGGACCGACTTGCACAACCCGCTTAAAAATTAATCGGGTTACAATCGGTCAAAAAAAGGGAGGATAAAAGCAGAGAAAGATCATGACAGAGAACAGTAGTAATTATGCCGCTGGATACTTGACTCGTTTTCGTTGTTTTTTCCCTTTACGTGGCATTCTGGAGAAATGTTGAAATGTTGTCCCATTCGATTCAATGGGACCAGATATTCTTCATTTTATCAAACATAGATGAAGGTATACCGCAAGAGTACAAAAATTCGATCATAGTGTATGTGCTTAGTTGAGAGGGCAAAAAAAAAAAAAAAAGTTAGATAAGGAAGTTCCCTGAGGTTACCTTTCAACTGATGGGAATTTTCGTAAAAATCCATGAATTTTATATTTCTTTCAATCCACATACAATTCTTAAAGTATTAATTAAGACTTGTATTCAATATTAAACTAGATTTACAAGTATGAATAATTTTGGGGATATTAGCAGGCATTCATTGACCAGTCAATTATGACGTGAAATAAACAAAAAAGATATGCAGGAATAAAATCCATCGAAGGTTAAATAAATTGCCCGGAATTCTTCATGATGGGAAAGCAATGATATCTTAATTTGGTTCGCGTTCGATGTGGAGACGAATTGCCAAAACTCGAAATGGTCGCCGAGCTTGATGGACGTGCTTTCGCTTAGTTTAGCCATTAGTGTTCTTTTTATTAACCAAATAGAACCATTTACTTTTGGCTGAAACTTTAGAGAGAGAGAGAGAGAGAGAGAGTTCTTGTTCTTTAACCTAATTTGAGAGGTTTAAGAAGCACGGTTCGGCACAGTTATTGATCTTCTAAGTTTCATGCACTCTAGAATTCTACCTTTTTCGATTTCTCTTTTTCAAAATTATGAATGATCAAAATCTTATAATTCGATTAATTCCCACGGATACAGGCAAACTGCCCCATCCCATTCCACATACATCGGATAAGGCTCTTTATCATCATCTCTCATGTTGAAGTTTTATACACAGCACTAATATGATGCAAAAAGCCAAAAAAAAAAAAAAAGCACACACACACACACACATATATTAGAAGAAGAATATATGTACATATCATAGAGAGAGAGAGTAAACACGATATTTTTTTAAAATAGAATAGTCAATTCTCAAGAAAACAAACATAATATTAAATGGACAAAAGAAAGGGACAATTAAATTTTTCTTGTAAAATTTTTCTATGCTTTCGACCTCTAGGTCCTTCAATGAGTAGCTGGCATTGCTCCTAATAGCTTAAACTAAGCATGTCGTCATTTGTTGATCTTGCATCTCAATTGCGCCATAAACTTCTTGAACTATGCAACATGGGGCTCATTGAGTTTCAAGTTTCACTAGTCCTTCATCGCCACCTAACATAAAAAATGAGAAAAGATGATTAGTATAAGACTATAGATGTGGAGGAAACCGCAAAATTTCATCGCACTGTCTGAATAAGTACTCGAGTGACTTAGAAAAGAAGGGAACTAATTCAAATCCATGAATCAAATGCTCATAAGAACACAAGTGCTAATTGAGAGTAGGACTCCGAGCCACCACAAGCACAAATAAGGATGTGATTATTTGGGGGAAGGGGGGCAGGGGCGAGAGAGAGAGAGAGAGAGAGAGAGAGAGAGAGAGAGAGAGAGAGAGGGAGGGCATCTTGTCGCAGGAAAAGACGGTAGTTGCACACCATGACTTGCAATACCAAAAGGCAATGCATGTGTCGTCTCTCCTTGCGACAAGACTCCCCCCTATCTCAAAGCAAGTTTAGCTCGTCAATGGTCTCTCCTTCACCTTCTCTCTTCTTACTTATAGCCCACAGCTCTCTCTCTCTCTCTCTCTCTCTCTCTCTCTCTCTCTCTCTCTCTCTCTTCTGTGGCTGGGTTTGCGTGGTGTGCTAGTGTATCCAATACGTTGGTCTTTGTTGGAAATTAATCTAGAGAAAACAAACTGTTTGTTGCAATCAGAATATCAATGTAAAGAAGATGATAACTTTATAATATCTTTCCTTTTACCAATCTTGGAGAAGAATAAAATAAGATATCACTAGAAAAATAACATAAAATTGGAGGTAAGGTACGGATATCCGAATCTCCTTAAGGCGATTAGTTTCTGCCAATGGTGCTTCGCAAATTCACGAACTATGCCTCCCAAGATACAACACTTCGAACCTGTTTGGATTAGCACTATGCAAACATGATTCAGTCGAACCGTTCAATTGAACTAGCACACTCAGAAAAATCAGAAGAGTAGAAACGTATATCAAAGTTCTTTTGGAGTCGAGTCGGAAAAACTCAAAAACCTAAAAAACCTTCAAGAAGCTCTATGCTCCCATCTATTTATAGAGATTTTTTTGGTTCATGTACAGAAGAGATACATGAATTAAATAGACGCATGTATCCACGAAATTCATGAATCAAGAGATACATGAATTCAAGAGATTCATGAATCCGAGAGATACGTGAATTCAAGAGATTCGTGAACTCTATAAATACATGAACTAAAAGATACATGAATCTAGGAAATTCATGAATTCAATATATACGTGAACATAAAAGTTGAGGAAATTCATGAATCCAAAAGAAATACGTGAATAGAAAAAACGTATCTTGATTTATTGGCTTTTGTTGATCCATTAATCATAATTATAACCATAATTACAACAATCCCCCACATTAATGGATCAACAAAACATTTTTGACTCGAAGGAATCTGAGCATGCCTGTTGAAATACACCGCATCAAGATAGGTAGCTTTCGCTTTGAATCTTCTTTAATGAAAGCCTATCGGATTTACTTAACTAGTTGATGGACTAAGCCTTGAATCGCTAGTTGTTTGTGTAAGCCTAGACAATAAACCTCACACGAAGTATTTCCAATTCAAGATTGGTTCTCGGTTGTGTTCATTCTTTCGCCCTAAACCTCTCGGGATTCATGCGTACTTTAGAAAATCTAGTCTTTAAAGATTTTCATAGAGTCGGCCAGCTCCACGCATATAGGTGCATTCCTATTAAAGATATCCTACCATATCTCACTTGGATGTTACATTCCAAGTTATAGGAATCATTAAACGTATAGCGTACCCTTAATAACTCTGTAGGAAAGCACTGTTGCATAATAGGAATGGGAGACAGTGCTTACACTAGAGTTTCCAAAATTTGCGTTGTCCTATTGAACCTAAACCATGGGATCTCCAATTGCATAGGTTAGGTTTCCACCCTGAAATCTCTTTATTAGGTTAAGGCTTTTAAACCCATTTCTCTCGATGCACAGTTTATCTGCTCTTTTGACAAACCTTTTGTCAGTGGATCCGCAATAATTTATTTTGACTTTACAAAGTCTAAAGAAATGATTCCATTTGAGAGCAACTGCCTTACGATATTGTGTCTACGACGAATGTATCTAGACTTACCGTTATAAATCACATTATGCACCCCCACACTTTTAGAAAATTGTAGGATGGCAACTTTCCATTCCATAACTCGTATGGAGTTTTACTTGTCTTTTTGTGGGGTATTTTATTAAGAATATAATTTGCAGTTAAAACTGCCTCCCCTCACAAGTTCTGAGGTAAACTTGAACTCAAAAGCATGGCGTTAGCCATCTCCTTTAGTGTCCTGTTCAATCTTTCAGCAACTCCATTTTGTTGTGGAGTATAAGGTGCAGTCGTTTGGAGAATTATTCCAAAACGAGCACAAAATTCTTTGAAATTGATTGAATTGTATTCTCCTCCTCTATTAGACCTAAGCACTTTGATTCGTTTGTCAAGTTGGTTTTCAACTTCATTTTTATACTTGACAAACATGCTCATAGTCTCATCTTTGTTAGTTAGTAAATAGACATAGCAAAATCTAGTACAGTCATCCACAAATGTGATGAATTACTTCTTTCCACCTCTACTTTCTACAAACTTTAAATCACATAGATCACTATGGATTAATTGTAGAGGTTCACTTGTTCTTTCAATGGATTTGAAAGGTTTCTTGGCAAACTTGGCCTCAACACAAGTCTCACACTTGTAATGGGCATCCAACTCAAATCTTGGAATTAACCCCAAGTTTGCTATTCTCTTCATTGTACCATAATTTACATGTAAACTGAAGACTTTTCTTTATTAATAGTCTTTGGGTACACATACTTTGAGTTTACATCAATGACAGCCACATTGGCTTTAAATAGGTCATTACACAAGTACCATTTCTCCACATACATCCCTCCTTTAGATAGTACAAACTAGGGGTGTACAAAATACCCGGAACCGCTCGGACCGCCCGGAACCGGACCGGAACCGCCCGGAACCGGCGGTTCTTGAGGGAACCGGTCCGGTTCCCAGTTCCAATTTTTCGGAACCGGTGGGTACCGGTCCGATTCCCGGTTCCATGGGCGAATCCACCCACCCGGACCGGACCGGAACCTTTTTAATATTTTTAAGAAAAATTACTAAAAGAAACCCTAGATTAGATCTCATCTCCTCACTCCCTTCGTCTTTGGTTCTCTCTCTCTTTGTCTCTTCCTCGGTTCCTCCTAATTCTATCGCCATTTCGATTCCTCCTAAGCGTCGATGCCGCCGCCGCTGCTCCTCCGCCGCTACTGTTCGCCCCCTCGCATCGGCCGCCACCCGCCACAGCCATGGAAAATTGTTTCGTGACCGTTCTATGTTGAAAACCCGACCATAGACCTCGTCCCCTCCTTCCCAACTCATAGACCCGACCGTTCTATGTTGAAAACCAAAATTGTTTCGCGTCAAGATCGGTTCCATGGATCCACCCGGGAACCGGACCACCGGTCTGGTCCGGTTCCCGGGTGGATCCATGCAACCAACGGGTGGATCCCGGTTCCAATTTTTCGGAATCGGTCCTTAGCGGGAGGTTCCCGGTTCTAGGTCGGGAACCGCCCGCCCGGACCATGCACACCCCTAGTACAAACTTGTCAAATTCAAATACAACTTTGAAACCCTTATTGACAAGTATAGGACTAGAAATTAGATTTTCCCGAATCTCTGGTACATGCAGCACATTTAGCAGGGCGACCTCCTTGCTAGATGTAAACTTCAGGATCACCTTTCCTCTTCCGGCAATCTTTGTTGATGTAGAGTTAGCCATATAAAGCTTCTCATATTCTTCAGCCTTCTCATAAGATGAGAACATGTGTTTATCTCGCACGTATGTGATTTGTGACATTTGTGTCTAGCCACCAGCCATTAGTGTTTGACACAAGAGATGCTTTAGACATCACCACAGCAGACAATCTCTCATTAGCTGAATCGGAGGTGTTGCTAATACGGTAGGCAAGGTTCGTTGAACCATCCCTCCGAAAACGGAGCCAAAAGCCATTTGGCTCGTGCATGTTCAAAAAACAGTCCGGGCATACCGGTTGTGTAACTTGTACCCACACCACCAAAATTGGTGTTGGCCAAAGGGCCCGTAGCATTGGTTGCTACAAATTCAGACCCCGAGGGTTGAACATCTTCCACAAAGCAACAATCGAATCGACCATAGGAACGACTCTGAAACATTCAAGACATTGAAGGGCACTTGATAGTTTTCAGCCATCTCAATAATCGACAAGAACAACAAACAAAGTGAGTGAACTAATCGCCTTAAGATTATTGGAAATTAATCCGAGAAAAACAAACTGTTTGTTGTAATCGAATATCAATGTAAAGAAGATGATAACTTTATAATATCTTTCCTTTTACCAATCTTGGAGAAAAATAAAATAAGATATCACTAGAAAAATAACATAAAATTGGAGGTGAGGTACGGATCTCCGAATCTCCTTAAGGCGATTAGTTCCTGCCAATGGTGCTTCACAAATTCACGAACTATGCCTCCCAAGATACAACACCTCGAACCTGTTTGGATTGACACTATGCAAACATGACTCAATCGAACCGTTCAATTGAACCAGCACACTCAGAAAAATCAGAAGAGTAGAAACGTATATCAAAGTTCTTTTGGAGTCGAGTTGGAAAAACTCAAAAACCTAAAAAACCTTCAAGAAACTTTATGCTCCCATCTATTTATAGAGATTTTTTTGGTTTATGTACAGAAGAGATACATGAATTAAATAGATGCATGTATCCACGAAATTCATGAATCAAGAGATACATGAATTCAAGAGATTCATGAATCCAAAGATACGTGAATTCAAGAGATTCGTGAACTCTATAAATACATGAACTAAAAGATACATGAATCTAGGAAATTCATGAATTCAATATATACGTGAACATAAAAGTTGAGGAAATTCATGAATCCAAAATAAATACGTGAATAGAAAAAACATATCTTAATTTATTGGCTTTCGTTGATCCATTAACCATAATTATAATCATAATTACAACAGTCTTTCATGTATTACAGCGGAAGTTGCATCAATCTTTCGACGAACTTCGTTGGGGGAAGATTGACTGGAAGTTTTCTCGCTGTGTTCAACAAGGGTTTGGACGGGTACTATAGTCGGTTACGAAGTTTCTTAACTGGATCCCTTCTTTGTTGAAAGAAATCGACTTGGAAAGCCATCTTATTAATTAATTGGGTTATAATTAGTCGAAAATAGGTAAAAGTAGAGAAATTCTATATTAGAGAGCAGTAATAATTAGGCTGTTAGTGAAATAACCTAATACATTGACAAGAAGTTACTACATAGACTTAGTTTATGGAAAACCAACATCATCATAGCGATTGATCACATGAGTCTCATTGTGGATTTTACATATTCAATAAGTATAATCGTGTCTACCTATATTGTTAAAGCTATGTAATATATTTCCGTGCATGCATATAATGTAGAGATTGCGGTTTTATACTCACGCTTTCTTAATGGAATCTGAATTTTCCCGTGCAGAAAAGTATATCGTGTTTATTGTATAGTTTTCATTGTGTAATCGGTAACACTTCACCATAATTTATCGAATACTTGGTATATCTACTAGGCTATAATTTCTTTTAATTGAGTGAATATTACAAGGATACACGCATGCAGATGAAGGTTGAATCCTTCACTCGTTTTCGCCGTCTTTATTTTGTGTGGCATTTCATAGAAGTGTTGGAGTGTTGTCCCATTCAATTCGACACAACCAAATATTTTTGCTTGTGTCCAACCCGGAGGAAGTTGAGCGCAGAAAATTGATCATGGTATATGTTAGATGTCGGGAGGGCTAATAATAAAAAGTTGATCAGGAAGTTCCCTGAAGTTACCTACCAACAAATGGGAACTTTCGTATAATTCATGAAACTATAATTATTTCCGTCTACGTACACTTCTGAAGTTCTAATTAGAACTTGTATTCAAGATGAAACCTAGATCTACAAGTAAGAATAAGCCTCAGAAATTACCATTTTATCTTCTTTGAAACCGTAGCAACTCATTAATAACATCTCATCCGACGAGTTTTCATCTATCTTAATTTTTCGATTCCTCATATAACCCGAAAACAGTAGAGGCACGGTCTTAAATTCTTCCACATCGCTTTATGCCGGGCTCATGTTGAATTACTTGAAGCCTTTCTTGGCGATTCTTTGGCATCCATCTTGCAATTGCAACGTAGGGGGCTCAAAGACTTCGAATTTACTGGGGAAAAAAAATCTTTAAACTAGTCAATCAGAAGGCTACATGGAATTTATATATTTCTTGGTCGATGCGCGAGAGAAAAGCAAAGAGGAAGCAAACTCTTGCTCCTTCACGGAGAAAATGTGTGCATCATACGATTATTGCACTCATTTTCACATATTTTAATAGAAGCAGCTTGATTTAACACACGACAATGACCCAAAAGTACATGCGAATGATATCCATAACTTGCAAATTACTGATCGTAAGTATAGTTGGACCTCCATGAGAAGGGAAAAATATGTGTAGTCATGTATATTTATAGGTATAGGATTAGTGTTTTACACCGAGAACATAGTTAGCATGATAACAATTGAGAAGAAGGAAATTAATTGTGGACAGTGTGTTTTACTCCCTCCATGGTTGGGGGAAGTATCTATTTGATGGGCACAACAATGGACACCACCTAGATTTATATTTAAGTTAGTTTATTTGTAGGTGATGTCCATCTTGATAACTATCAAATTAGATAAACGGTTGTTCTAACTAGAAATGGAAGAAAATATGGTCATATTATCTTACATCCATTCTATGACTAAGCCAACGGATACAGTCAATAAGTGCAAAATATAATGTGGAATTTCCATTACCTTTTTTCGTTTGTTTTTTTACTTGCTCTAGTGTGTACACATCAAAGAAATAATTAACTTATTCAATCATGCAAAGTTCATCTAGAGATCGTATGAATTAGTAACAACATAGTTCAAACAATTTACATTGAAACCTCAATAAAACAAGTTTCTCACGCCCCGCTCTCGGGGGATATCCAACAGCGACTTGAATCATTCCCGTGACGTTCACTTGAATATTTCAAAATGTTTCTCCAAGAGTAAGATGGCGTTTCCATTCGTCGGTCCTGGGCGGGCCTGAAACAGCCATCTCCCATCGAAAGTGCTGCTGTGTGTACGGAATAATCATTGAGGTGCAAAAATATGTGGATAGGAGGACACGTGCTCAGCAAATGAGTGGATAAATTCTCCTAGGTACATGAAATATGCGTCTGCATTAGCTGTAAAAGGTTTATTTATAGATTGTTGATAGGCCTAGCTGGAAAGAGCCGTTCCACTACAAAGTACTGCGAAATCACATCTAATCTCTCTTTTGCGTCGCGATGGACACTGACATTATAATTAACGGCATATTAATCAAACAAATCGATCAATTAATTCTCTTTCATCGTCCGTATGATGTTGACCGGTCACTAAGTATAGGTCTATATATGAAGAAAGCGTCTAATTAATTATAAATCTATTATATGAATGTCAATTTACCTCTAAATTTTTTAATTTTTTTAATTTAGTTATAAACCTTTGCGTGAAATTCTAATATAATATTTTCGGCTAAATTTCGCTAGAAGTATACCACGTAGGACAGTTTGTGATGATTGGATCGCCACGTTAGGGATATTTTGCAAAAATTGACTAGAAAGACTATAATGAAATTTCACGTAAAGGTCTAAGACTAAACTAAAAAATTTAAAAGTTTAGGACAAATTAGCTTTCGGACAATATATTTAGGATCGATTGAATAATTTTTTTGACTAAGACACAGAGGGAACTGCAAGAAGTCATGGTTGATGATTTGGCATTCAAGTGAGTTAGAATAGAAAAGAAACGATAGCACTACATGAATCAAAATTTCATAAGAATAGTAGTGATAATTGAAAGTAGGACTTGGGAGCCATCACAAGCACAATTAAGGATGTGATTATGGAGAGAGAGAGAGAGAGAGAGAGATAGAGAGAGAGGCGCCGTAGGGCATCTTGTCCCCAGAAAAGACGCCACATTCCAAGTCATGCGTGTGCCGTCTCTCATCGCTACAAGACTTCCCTAGCCTCGAAGTCCTCGAAGTAATCTATGCTCTTCAATGGTCTCTCCCTACGACCCAAAAAAAAAAGCATCTATCCTTGACCCTGTCTCTTCATTTTTATGGACCACAACTCTCTCTCTCTCTCTCTCTCCCCCTCATGTGCCTCATGTGTTTGCGTGATATGCAAGTGTAGCCGATTAGTCGGTCTTTTTTTTCGGTAAATTGCAGTGGAAGTTACATTAATCTTTAGAAGGTCTTTGTTGGGGTAGATTGACTAGAAACTTAATCACCGTCGAGGGTGTGAATGGCCATTCTAGTTGGTACGATGTTTCTAAATTTGATCCATGTCTTGTGCTGAAAGGATTGACTTGAACAACCAATTTATTAATTTTGGGTTACAATCCGTTACACAAAGGTAAAAGTAGAGAATGATCATGATAGAGAATAGGTATTGCTAGGAAAAACACTTGATGCGTGGACAATAAGTCATTAAATAAATCTAATCTATGTGAACTAAGATCATCTCATCCATTGATCATATGGATCTCACTGCGAGGCCCATACATTCAATGACCGATCACGTTGGTCTATATCTACCAAGTTTAAGTAATATTTTTCTGTGCACGGATGTGACATAGATATTTGTGGCTATATGTCACATCTGGTTCTTAATGGACTTGTAATTTGCATGCCAAGAAAAGTAAATCGCGTATAAATCACTAAAACTTCATCAAACCTAGATGGATTCCATGCCATATTCTATATAAAATGCTAGGAAGTGGTGAAAGCTCGGGTAGTACATTTTGTACAACACTTTTTTAACACAGGTAAGATGCCCCACCTTCTCAATCCCACGTTCATAGTTCTCCTCCCAAAAAGCTCACAATGTTACATTTTTTAATCAATTTTGCCCATAAGTCTGTCTAATATGAGTTAAAAACCCATAGCTAAGCTGCTAGCGAATAAATCGAAAGTGTTTCTTGATCGTATTATTTCACCTTCGCAATCGGCTTTTGTTTTGGGTAGAAGTATCCAACACGATTACGTACTTGCATAAGAAATCATAGATTTTATGAGGAAGAAACAAAAGGGGGAGGTTTTTCATGGGAGTCGAGGTTAATATGTCAAAAGCTTATAATAGAGGAGATTGGAAATACTTGAGGCAATGTTCAGGAGCGTGGGATTCTCAGACCATTTTAGCAGGCTCAAAAACAAGTGTGCTTCGACAGTTCACTGTACTTTGCTCATCAACGGTAGACCGACAGGCATTTTTAAATCTCAAAAGGGCATCCGTCAAGGTATCCTACAGGAGTACAGAAAATTTAATCATGGTATATGTGATTGGTTGAGAGGGCTAATAAAAAAAAGTTAGATTGAGAAATTCCCTTAAGTTATCCGTCAACAGTTCGGAATTCTCGTAAAAATCAAAGAAATTATAATTCTTTCGTGACATTTACTGTCACTACATATACATAAACACACTATCTTCCACCTGAAACATTGACCTTTTAATTTCTTGAAGCCTTCCTTTTAAGCCTATGGCATCCATCGCGAAATTGCAACGTAGGTGGGTCAAAGACTTAGAAGTTCTGGAAAAATACTTTTATGCCGGTCAATCGGATGGCTAAAAGGAAAATATGTCTCTTAGTTGATGCGCGAGAGAAGAACAAAGAGGAAGCAATCTCGTGCTAATTGACGGAAAATGCTTGTATGGTACGATATTGCACTCATTTCGCAAAGGAGCAACTTCGTTGAACACACGACATTGACTCAAAAACACATGGTTTTGAGTTCGACTTAGGGTTTGCGGGAGAAAAGTATTTTACGGTGATGGTGACACCACCTAATAATGATGATGTGATATAATTGATCAATTACCATTACTAATGTGTACTATGAATTCTATCCTACTCAACACTACACAATAAGGAATTTGGAATTTAGGTGGAGGGGGATCGAATATAGTAATATTGATATAAATCTATATGAAAGATGAGAGGGCATTTATATGGTCCTAACGTAAGTTCCAAACATATTTTATTTGGGAAGTTTTTAACTGCACCATTAATGTATCTACCTTAAAAGTTATGCTCCACGGTACGGTGGTCACATGATAAATGATGCAAATCACTTCAGTTTATTTTGTCTCTCCCACAATAAGGCAGAATCTTGCCTAGTCAAACGAAAAGAGAAGGAAAGACAAGAATCTAAAACTCTGTTGATGGGGGCAAAAATCTGTAGCACTAAAGAGAAAGGTGCGAATTCCCCGAAACCCCCAAAAGGTGGACCTGATGTGTACGGACCACCCATATCATTCCATTGAATACTTTTTCTGAAAAGGAAATATTCAATTCTCACGGGAACAAACATAGTATTAACAGGAAAACAAAAGGGCACAGATAAATTCTTCTTGTAAAATGTCTCTACGCTTTCGATCTCCTAAGTCCGCTAGTAGGTGGCCAGCATGATCCCCTAATTAGTTCAAATTGAATGGGAAATGTCGTCATTTGTTAATTTCGCGTCTCAATTAAGCATTTAATCACTCGGCCAACTTCTTGCACTATATACATGCAATTCATCGTGTTTCATGTCTCACAAATCCTTCGCTTTCACATGGCATAGAAACAACAAAAGATTATTAGTATAGCTATAGACATTGAGGGGACCGCGAAAAATCATCAGATTCATTGGATTGGTACTCCAAGTGGGTTAGGAAAGAACACTAGTGATAATTGAGGGTAGGGACTTGGGATCCACCACAAGCGCAAAAAAGATTGTGATTATTTGGGAGAGGGAGGGAGAGAGAGAGAGAAGTGGTAGGGCATCCGTCGCAGGAAAAGATGGCACTTGCACACCATGAATTGTGATACCAGAAGGCAATGCAAGTGCTGTCTCTCCTTCCGATAAGAATCCCCCAACCTCAAAGTAAGTTTCGCTCTTCAATTGTCTCTCCTCAACTCTCTCTTCATATTTATCTTCCACAGCTCTCTCTCTCTCTCTCTCTCTCTCTTCTTCTTCTTCTTCTTCTTCTCTCTCTCTCTCTCTCTCTCTCTCTCTCTCTCTCTGCATGGGTTTGCGTGCTGTTCAGGGAAGTCACATTTAATCCCCGTGTCCAACGAGGGTTTGGAATGGGGATTACAAGTTGGTACGAAGTTTCTTAATCAGATCCATGTCTTGTGTTGAAAGGATCAACTTGCACAACCGCCCTATCAACTAATCGGGTTGCAACCACTCAAAAAAAGGTAAAAGTAGGGAAAGATCGTCATAGAGATATGTTGCTGAATCCCTCACTTCCTTTCGTTGTGTTTTCTTTTGTGTGACATTTCAGGGAAGTATCGACGCGTTGTCTCATTCGTTTCAATGGAACCAAATATTCTTACTTAACTACAAAGAAAATAGAAAATTGATCATAGTAAATGAGTTTGGTTGAGAGGGCTAATAAAAAAAGTTGATTAGGAAGTTCCCTGAAGTTACCTATCAATGCACAGGAATTTACGTGAAATTTATTGATATTCTAGTCATTTCAGCTTAGATGCACTTCTAAAGTTCTTATTAGGACTTGTACTCAAGATGAACCTAGATTTACAAGTAAGAATAAGTTTGGAAGATGCAATTATCTTCTCTGGATTCGTGTTAACTGTTATGGATTAAAATTAATGTCTTCATAAACTCTGAGAATCAAAGGTTTCGTGTTCTCATTTAGTATTACTATATAAAAATATACATATTATCTTTCACCTAAAACATTACTTTGGTAATTTCTTGATGCCTTCCTTGAAATTGTATGGCATTCATCACGCAATTGCAACGTAGGTGGATCAAAGACTTAGAGGTTCAAGGAAAATACTAAATCTGTCAATCAGAAGCCTAAATTGCATATGCCTCTTAGTCGATGCGATAGAGAAAAGCAAAGAGGGAAGCAACCTCTTAGTTGACGTCGAAAATGTGTGCAGGATATATAATATTGCACTCATTTCGATGAACTTCGTAGAAGCAGCTTCGTTAAACACACGACAACGACCCAAAAGCATGTGTCGATGATATCCATCACTTGTATATCACCAATGTCATAGCCCTTTATATGAATGTATTTGTATATATAAGTATGTTTGTAGGGATAGGGATAGTGTTTTGCATATGTGTGTAGGGATAGGGATAGTGATAGTGTTTTGCGCCGTGAACTTATGTGGAATAAGAACTTAAAAGAAGGAAATTAATCATGGACATTGTGTTTCACTCCCTTCATGATTGGAGGAAGTATCTAACTGATAGGTTATAATGGTGGACATTACCGATATTTATCTTTAGTTTAATTTCAACATGAGCGATATCCATCTTTATGACCTTCTAATCGTAGGCACGGCTTGATCTAATTAGAAACGGAAGAGAATATAGTCGTAGTTTCTAATGCTCGTTCTATGACTAATTCAACGAATATATTCAATCAGTGGAAATACGACACGGGATGTCCATTCTCTATTTTTGACGGAGTCTAATGTGTACACATCCAAGCCATAATTAACTTGTTCAATCGTGTAAACTTCGTTTACCGAAAGAGGGGAAAGAAAAAGAAGGCTTGAGCAATGACTTCTCCTGCTTTTCCATGCCAAAATAATGTTTGGACACCTCAAAAAGGCGCCTAAATTTCATATAGTAATATTAAAACCTTAATAAAACAATTTTTTTTTTTGGTCAGACAATAAAACAAGGTTTTCACGCCTTCACATTGCACACCTAGATTGAGCCTTCACTTCCTGCTCTTCAAGAACATCCGACAGCGACTCGAATTATTCTTGGACTTTCACTTCGAATATTCAAAATGTTTCTCCAAGAGTTAGATGGCACTTCCTCAGTCTTGCACCGCCCGAAACAACCATCCTAGATCGAAAGTTGTCTTATACTTCAATTGTGCATCAGGCTTTCTGGGCCCTGCTGATTTTAATTAAGAGCGGAGATATATAGATTTCACATGAAAATTGTGAAAATTACTTTAAAACACGCATGGTTAGTGCCGGCTGCTGAACTGTCCTTGCCTGAAAACTACATATGACTCGCAATCTAGAGTTGAATTTTTCTTGTTTTGTTTTGTGCAAGGTGCTAGTGTGAAAGGAAATTATAATAACCGTTGAAGAACTAAATGGAACATTAGAATATATATATAAAAAAATCTAGTCGTGAATTTTTCTTGTTTTGTTTTGTGCAAGTTGCTAGTGTGAAAGAAAATTAGAATAATCGTTGAAGAACAAAATGGAACATTAGACTATTAAAAAATTTGTGTGTTGGAGGAACAAGGGCTCAGTAAATTAATAGATAAGTTCTCCTGGGCACATGAAATTAGGAAAAGGTATTTTAAATACTGCCGTCTGCATATATTTGTTTATGTGCCAAGTGCTAGGGGGAGAAGAAAAACCATTGAAGAACAAATGGGAACATTAGAACAATGGAAAAAAAAAAAAAGAACATGTGCAGGTGCTGTTAACATAATTGTTGATGGGTCTAGTCTAGCTAACCATCCTAGGAAATTAATACATACTTGTCAACGCTTAGCTGGAGAGAACCTTTGCCCCACAAAATACGAGGAATGAAAACGTAGCCTCTCTCTTACGTCACGGCAGACACTGACATTAGTTGACGACATGCTAATTCAAATATTATTGCGTAATAAAAGAGAAAGGCGACCAAACGATAATACCGTTTCGTCGTCAGCCCGACGATGACGGGTCAACGAGCGCATTTCCTTCTTCCTCACCCGATCTCTCAAGTCTCAAATGATTGGATCCTTTAGAGCTGTACTCAAGATTTTGATGGACGCACGGCATGAAGTATGATCCTTTTCCTGTCAAAGAGATCCAAGCAGCATCGTCCCTTTTGCATCCGAGTTCTGGTAAGGCGAAGAACATGGAGAGGGAAAGGGGAAGAACATGGAATTTTGGTTTTGGGTTCTAATGAGATACAGTCTTGCGTGCGAAATACAGACAGGAAGTGCAGAAACAAGGGGAAGAGAGTACTTACAGAGAGAGGTGCTTACACTGTTGCATCGCGAAACAAGATGAGAAGAGCCATGAACAAAGCGACTCGTTGACGGAGACGACGACGACCAAGCCAACAGCAACAGCTCAAAACTCTTCCATCGCTATATTTCGATTACTAACTAAATCACAGAAGAAAAATAAAAAATCCAGGGAGATGGAAAATTAGAGGGGCAAAAATAGGAAAAAGAATGAATGGATGAAGGAGTTGAAGGGGATCTTGCCGCAGAAGGATGGCACTTGCTTTATGCATTGCAGGTGCCATCTCTTCTGTGACAAGAGCCCCTCAAACTCCATTTTCTTTCTTCTTCTTCTCTTCTTCAACCATGTGTATGCTCCGAAGAACAGACATCTCATGCCGATTGCCTCCTGCATTTATAGCTGTAAACATGGTTTTTGTCTTGGAGACTTTTTAGTCCTCCAACACTTTGATTGGTCGAATGACTTTTCATTATTATGAACAGTATTTCTAGATGAAGAAAAAAGACTCAGTTCGATGAAACTCACGTTTTTCAGGTGCACATTGAATAAGGTTATGTAGTTACGAGTCCACTCTCTCCTTCTCTAACAACTTGCATCTCTCAAGTCTCAAATGATTGGATCCTTTGGAGCTGTACTCACAATTTTGATGGACTCATGCATAAGACATGATCCTTTTCCTGTCAAGGAGAGCCAAACATCATCGTCCCTTTCGCATCCAAGTTCTCAAAAGGCAAAGAACATGGAGAGGGAATTAGAGATCTGCATCGAGAGCTTTAGTTTTTGGTTCTGATGAGATACAGTCGTACGTGCGAAATGCGGACAGGAAGTGAAGGAACAAGGGGAAGAGGGCACTTACGGAGAGAGATGCTTGCACTGTTGCATTGCGAAACAAGATGAGAAATGCCATGAACAAAGCAACTCCTTGAAGGAGATGACAACGAGGACCAAACCAACAACGACAGCTCAAAACTCTTCTATTGGTATACGCCGATTACTAACTGAATCACAGAAGAAAATAAAAATTTCAGGGCGATGGAAAAAAAAAAAAAAATGAATGGATGAAGGAGTTGAAGGGTTTCATGTCGTAGGAGGATGGCACTTGCTTTATGCATTGCAGGTGCAAGTGCTATCTCTCCTGCGACAGGAGCCCCTGAAACTCCATTTTCTTCGTTCTTCTTCTTCGTCAACCAGGTATGTGAGCCGAATAAATGACATCTCACGCCAATTGCCACCTGTATTTATAGCTATAATACATGGCTTTTGTCTTCTAGATTTTTTTAGTCCTCTAATTGGCTGACTGACTTTTCATTAGTATGAACAGAGTTTCTAGGTGAAGGAAAAGGATTAGTCCGATGAAAGTCACGTTTTTCAGGTGTACATTGAATCAGATTATTTCGGTACGAGTCCACCCTCTCCTTCGCGAACAGCTTCCATCTCATAATTGAAAGCACTTACTTTTTTTTTTTTTTTTTTTTTTTAATGACCGTGGAACCACTTTGTTGCCGGCAAAGCAGCTACGCATAAACCATGGGGGTGCTTGCGCAGGGACCCATCCCTCACGGCTCCCCACTTTAGTCGCGCATTATGACTAATTGAGAAATCGAACCCCGGCCTTCGTGTGGCCAACATGTGATTCCACCAACTCGGTCACCACGGGGTGAGTTACTTTCTTTAATTGATGCACGTTTCAATATAAGAATTATAAATCAAATTATAGGTTTTCTTTCCATTAATATTTGGATTTTAACTAGTTTTAGTTAGATCCGGTTGGATTAGCCTTGGTACATTAGTATCTTCTTCAATTCGATTTTATTACGGACTATATAGACCCGTTTATAATAAAGAGGTACGTTGCTCATGCGACCCATACTATGTAGATATTTATTGTTACTGGACGGGTATCAGAGTTATGTCTTGACTTAATTATTACTCTTGTATAAAGTTTGGTTAATGTCATGACTCATTAGTTTACCTCCATCCATATTAACGATATGTCACTGCCATCAAGGAAAAATTGATAATTAACGTGTATAAAAGCCATAGATATCGATGTTGTATAGTTCTCTTAAGAGATCGTGGGGATTGATCTTTTTGGCTCATCGATAGCTAGTCACAAGTCTTTTACAAATATCTTGTTTTTTTATTAGTTTATTGTTCGTGTGAGATTTTATGGAATCACGGTAAAAATTAGGAAGGCAAATAGGGATTGGAAAGATTTGAACTTAATGAGTATTTATGAGACCGCCACCAACTATTTTAAAAGCTTAAGATATTGATTTAATATTTAAAATTTCAAGATAAGTGCATTAAAAGTTTTAAAATTGATTAAGAAAGGGTAATTGAGTCTTAAATTTTTAAAAAGTGCAAGTCAATTCGAAAATTTGTTAAGAAAGTGTAATTACATCTTAAAACTTTCAAAAAATGTAATTAAGTCGTAAAACTTCTCACAAAAATGTAATTGAATCCTACAAACTTCAAAAAGTACAATCAAGTTTTAAAACTTATTAAATTGATCTAATCAAGTCATTCCGTTAATTATATACTTGAAAAGTTTTACGAATTGCATTTTCATAATAAGTTTTAAAACTTTCGATGTACTTATCCCTTAAATATTATGTGAGTTTGGAGTGTTTTATGCACAACTAAATCTTTCCTAGTGAGAGGTGCCTAGGTCGTAGTTGATTTGATATAATGCCTCCTCACGATCAACCTGGTCAACGCTTCGAGCAAAGACAGAAGGGTGCTAGCTGGCTGGCAAAACTATTGGAACTTTGAAGTTTGAATTCACTCGGGAAAGCCAAGCGCTTCATTGGTTTAGTGACACTAGATGGCAAATATTACCGACTGGCCCATATTTTAAGAGTCCATCTGCCCCAACTATATGCTTAACCTTAACTGAGAACGACGGCATACATTAAGATTCCTATTCCCCGCAAGATTCATGCATTAAAAGTAAGTATGATGGCGACGAGTCAACGAAGACCATTGATTCTGCCAATGTGAACAGAAGGTTGCTGCGTGGAACCGGAGACAAAGATGTCTCCTGTCTAAACAAAGATTAAATGCAAGTAGGCTTGAATAGACGAGGTCAACAACATTCCGGAACAAAAATACTCCAACCTTCTGGTCTCTGACAGCCTGTTGATTAAAGCATAGTTGATGGACATCTGGTGAATATTCCTGTACCACATCTTGTTGGTCCTGAGGGATAGAGGAGGCTAGGTTAACCAAAAAATTGTTATTGGTTCAAGGGGAAGAATCTAGGGGTCGGCTCTAGTTTTCACGTAGAATGCTGTAATTTCACTCATGTCCGGCGCCATTGATCCGTGACATGGAAGCGGCAAAAATTGTTGTTGTTGTTGGATTTTTTTTTTTTTTTTTTTTTTCCGGATGTGAGATACCAATCTAAAAGCTTTACTAGGAATAGGAGGATGATTGATGTGGCTCCAGAAAAATTGGTCCCATCTTACGGCTGCGCAAGATCCCTTCATAAGTTCATATGTAGATCAAGGGGGCCCAACAGAGAAGGGCGTAATTTTCTCTGCATGCCTCTGACAAACCCGTGCATTTGGAAGACGATTGTGCTCAAATCTGTTCTTGGCCCTACCTTCCGGTAGAAAGTTAGACTCTGTGGATTATGCATGTCAACTAGAGAAGGAAATTAATGTTGTATGTTCCATTCCATAGTATGCATAACATTGTTGACGGTCTAATTTGTTTGAGCCCAATGTTGATTTCCAACGCAAGCAATTTGTCTCCTTTAAAAAAAACTAGAGGATCAAGTGCAGTGATCTTGCTATATGAAGACCCACAAAATACCATAAAAACCTTATGAATGAACTAAGTCTATACCTTTAGTTTTTCACACTCAGTTAACTAAATTTGAACAAGTGACCTCTAGTTCATTCTACTCGAATCAATTACTCCAATCCCTGAATCGAACCTTTAGTCATTAATTGTTTTAATTCAAAATGATTTGTGTTCCAATCATTCGTGGTGAAACTCCTAAGAAGTTAGATCCACATTATCGCATAGCCTTACCACTAATGCATCCATACCAAACGGGGAACTTACCTTTTCTTTTTATTTTCTATTGTGCCTTGTTACGACCGTGGCCAAGTGGCATATTTCTAAGCCAGCTCAGGACCTTTACTTCCTGCACCAAATGCCAATGTGACGATCTTTGTACGAACGGCCCCAGAGTGACGGCAGACACATTTATGTGTCTATTCTACAGACCTAATCAGAGGCCTTAGGCTATTGCCTCTTTATATACCAAAAAAGAAAGAGAAGAATTTCAACTAGCCCAAGTAATGACCTCCTTGGGGCCCATGAATGTTTAGTGAGAAGCAAAAAGGATGTCCATCCAATTGAGCCCAAAGCCTGAGCCCACTCCTTATCCATCTCACACAACTGTACTACATGAACAAGGCCGGCGCAGACGATTTAAATAATTCGGTTCGGATTTCTTTGCACTTTTATCAAAATCAAGATTACTCGAGTGTCGTTCCACGCAATTGAGACCAAAGCCCGAGCCCACTCCTTATCCATCTTACACAACCGTACTTGGTTCGGATTTCTTCTCACTTTTATCATAATCAAAGATTACTGAAGTGTTGTCTTTGGGTCTTGGAGGCCTTTTGGACTTGTTCTGGTCTCTTCTAGCCTAGAGGCCGAGTCTTCACACTATCCTCTCCGTCTCTCTCATATTTCTTTCCTTTGGAAAAACTGAGGTTATCTTCTTCCTTTTTGTGGCCATCCTTAGAGAGATAGGCTAAAAATACACCCGATTTCTATGGTTCAATTTGCTTGCTGGACCCTGAATGACGTCCATCGGCCAAAAATACCCGAACGATGTCGAGCAGAAACAGATGCGATTCATAAGCTGAAAGTGGGACTGGTTTCATAGTCGCAGCCCCTAATCCCTTCATTCGATTCGACAGTACTAGGAATGTAAAAGTACATACGCGAGACCGGGATTTCCGCTCGACATTCTAAAGGGCTTTTATAAACGAGAGGATTGGGGGCATAGTACAAGAATAAAATTCTCACTAGCCTCCTGAACAAGAACTTGAAGGCTCGCAACCTGGGTAGCTAAGCCTAGCTCTTCTGTTTTATTTGGACAAGCAAGGGAAACCGAAAGGAAACGCAAACGAAAATCAGATCGATTCTTGCTAAAACCAGCTCCGTCACTCTGGTTTTGCTTAGTCGCTCTCTGATGACCCCGACCCCGACACAAACACCAGATCTTTTGTTTCCGCCTTCACTTCCTCCGTGCTCTCTTCACCCTTCAACTTCGCCGTCTTTGCCTCCTTAAGTGCTTCGACCAGGCTCTCCAAGCAAACCTCGACGTTGTTGGAGGCGCTCTTGGGCATCAGGTGCTCGGCCACGTCGGCGGGCGTCAGGTCGACCTCGTTCAACAGCTTCTCGATATCGTCGAACAGGCGGTGGCTGGCGATGCCCAGGTAGTTCTTGGCCAGGACCTTGAACGCCTCGAACCGGCAATACGACAGCTCCACGTGCTTGTCCATCCGGCCCTTCCTTATCAGCGCCGGGTCGAGCTTCTCGATGTGGTTCGTCGTGAAGACGAGCAGCCTCTCTCCGCCGCACGACGACCACAGGCCGTCGATGAAGTTCAGGAGCCCCGAGAGAGTGACCCTGCTCGCCTTCTCGCCGTCCGGATCCTTCTCTGCCCGCTTCGCCTGGTTACTCGCCTCGCCATCCTTCACCTCCTCCACTTTTGCCGCCTTCTTCCTCTGGCCCGTCAGGTCCAGCGAGCAGTCAATGTCCTCGATCACGATGATCGACTTGCTCGACGTCTCGATCAGGAGCCTCCTCAGCGACGTGTTGTCCTTCACCGCAGTGAGCTCGAGGTCGTAGATGTCGTAGTTCAGGAGTTTCGCCATCGCGGCGATCATCGTCGACTTGCCGGTCCCGGGGGGGCCGAACAGCAGGTACCCACGCTTCCAGGCCCTGCCGATTCGCGCATAGAACTCCTCGTTCTTGCTGAAGGTGATGAGGTCGTCGATGATCTCTTGCTTCTTGCTGGGGTCCATGGCAAGGGTGTTGAAATTAGCCGGGTGCTCGAACACGACGTGGGTCCAGTACCAGTTGTTGTTCGTGTAGAGCTTCCGCTGCCGGTTCTGGAACCTGATCTCCTTGCCCTGTTTCAGGACATGCCTCAGGTATGACCCGAGGATGAGGTCCCTTTGCGCCTTGTGGAAGGTCAGCTTGTAATACCTACATGATATGGCCAACCAAATTGTTCAAGGAGAGACAAGACAGAGACGCACCCAACAATGCATAGCCAAGCAAAACTGAGTGAATGTAAATCGGACCCGCTCTCATCGACCCCATCGGCGTTGGAAGACGATGCCCGCCTCCTCGATCCTTTCTTGCCAGAAGCCCACCAGAGCTTAACGCCGTTGTGCTTGTCGGAGACCTCCTCATAGTCGTCCATGCTCACCACCAGGGACTGGTTGTTCTTGACCAGGTCGGCCTTGAGCCGCTTGGCCTGCGTGGTGGCTGCTGAGGTGAGGTAGTTCTCGATCGCCAAGTAGGCCTCGCTGCGCATGAACCGCTCCCCCGTGTACTCGTTGAAGGTGATCTGTATATAGGGGTACACGTAGCTTAAGAAGCGCTGCGAGTACTTCGAGACGTAGGCCCGGAGGTCGACCGGCAGGAACTGCTGCAGGATCGCCCAAGCGAACATCATGCCAGCGACCACCGACCCCAGGTTAGCAAACGCGTTGCCCGCTCCTCCCGAGTTCGCCATCATAATCGGCTGATCGATCTTCATCTCAACTCTCTGTCACTAGGAGCACAAGCACAAGTAGAGAGATTATACAGAACTGGTAGTGTATTTATAGAAGTGGAGAAAGAGAAAGGGGAAGGGATGTGGCTTCAACAAATGCAGGAGGGTTTTTGTCATGAAATTTCTTGGACGATTAGAAAAATTGGGGGAGGAAGCAAGATTCTTGACGCCATCATTTAGAATTTCGTTTACCATTGTCCGAATGTAGAAATCTTATTGGTTATGATAGGGCCTAGGTGAATGTCAGTAGCCCATGCTAAAACACAAATTTTGCGGCGGCCCCCATCACCATGTTGTCTCTTTGTCGTTAGTGATGTCTCAGCATCTACGTCGGGGGAGGATGCTTCCTATGGTGCTTCCGGGAGAGCATTTCTGCTGAAATTCTGCTCACTAATGCTGACTCAAAAGTAGACGGTTCTCGAGGAGGAGGCGCTGTCATGTTGACCTTGGGGTCGGAGTCGAGCCCCTGTTTTACGGAAATGACCGCTGTGATTTGGACGCGAAACTACTCCCGTCATTTCGGTGCTCGATCTCGAACTCGATCTCTTTGGTAGAATCGTTTTTGGTAACTTGGAATCGAGAAAGAAAAACGCTACTGAAGAAAGTAGAGATTCAGAAAGACTCCAGCTCGATCAGAGTTTTACGAGAGCAAACTGCCTTTTTCAAATCAGAGAAGTCCTGTCAAATCAGTGAAAGCGTCCTAACAATGTTGAATTCGACATGATAGGTTTGATATTGTTTAAAGTGTCCTCCTAGCTAGCGGCCTTCACACAACTGTCAAGTAAAACCCAAATCTCCAAAACCCGTGCAGTTTTTCCAAAATCAATGTCGAAACAAATCCAACACTCGCTATCTACAGGTGACGGTTTTGAGGCTTAAGGTTCGGGATTCTTTTGGGAAAGTTGATGATCCCGGTTTTGGGATTAGCTTAATCCACTCATGCCCTTGGTATGATAGAAATAAGACGAGCGATCCACAAAACTGGTGTCTGAAATAATAGAAAAAGCATATATATGTGCGAAAATGGAGCAGTTTATTGGTCTCTCAGTCCAGTTCAGACGAGCCGACACTACAAAAAAAGCAATGACAAACAGAAACCTCCCAAGGCAGAATGAACTGAGAGGGCCATCGAAACCAGAATGGTCCACCGACCCGAATGGGGTCAGCTTTGATAAAGATGAACCCCCTCTTGTGACTCGACGTGTATTGTCGTAGATGCTCCAAAATCAATTATTTACCTCGTTTCTGCAACAGGACAAGCAATCCCACTAAGTCTTTTTATTGCAGAATTCAAGAGCCGTGTCTTAGCCTCTCATTGGGTATATTGCAGCATATTCATATATAATTGCAGATTGACAGGCATATCTTAGTGCGCAAGAGTGTATGACGCCAGAAAGGTTGATGTCATGCAGCTGACAAAGCCAAGAAGACGAGCAATCCCACTCCGCCTCTTCCTCATACGACAAAGACCATACATAATCAAGTCGGTGTGCACGCTTTCACATGCTTGGACTGCTTTGCCTTCTTTCCCACTAGACAAGTGAGCATAATTAGCCCTGCTCTTTAAAAATACTATTACTTGCACGATCCACACCCTTCCCGATGTGCGCCAAATCCATTTGACCATCTTGATTCTCGATTAATTCCTAAACTTTCCTATGTCCCCAGAGTCGGTGTGGACTGCTTAATAATCTGTCACCCATTTGTTCATAACAAAAGAAACCAATGGATCATGAACCAAAATCTGGTCCGAGCATTACTTAAGCAATGGAAAGTCACAGGACTGAGATTAATATAGTGAGCCTAATTTTCAACCGAAGAAAGAAGCTAACCCAGAAATTTAACTATCTGCAAGAGTTCAAAGGCATAATAACCCAAATTGCAAAGTAACAAGATGAAAAAGTTCATTTGGACCGCTAAGCTGTCCTTCCCATTTGAGCCTATCCTTGACGTTCAGATTTTCCTAATCTTATAATTAGAACTAGAAGACTAAAAGAAAGTATCTACCATTCCAGTTTGTTAGCTAATTTCAGTTTGATCCCGTCCACTTTGCTTGGCCACTCTCTTTCTGTTCTTCAGCATCCGCACAAACAACATGACACCCTTCATCTTCTCTTCTTCAGCAGAGAACCCGCCCATTTTTCACTCTTCCTCCACCATTTTGGGCTCTTCTCTTGCCTTTCCCTCATAGCTTTGGCCTGTGCTTCTTCCTCGGCCTTCTTCTTCGCTTTTTCCTTCACTGCTTCGAGTGCTTGTATCAAGTTCCTCAAGCAAACTTCCACATCCTCATCGTCAGACTTGGGCATCAAGTTCTCCGCAACATCCGCAGGAGTCATATTGGTCTTGTCAAACAACAGGCCAATTGTTTCATACAGAGGATGATCGTCGATGTTCAGATAATTTCTTGCAAGAACCTTGAATGCTTCATAGCTGCAATATGACATCTCTATGCGTTTGTCCATCCGTCCTCTCCTTATAAGAGCAGGATCGAGCTTGTCCAAATGATTGGTGGTGAATACAATTATCCTTTCACCCCCACAGGCGGACCAAATTCCGTCGATGAAGTTAAGAAGACCAGATAAAGTGACCTCACTTTTGTTCTTCTCTTTTAGGGTCGGCTTCTTCACTAGGCTCTTATCCTTGCCACCGTCGTCATCGCCCCCCTCCTTCCTCTGGCCGGTGAGATCAAGAGAGCAATCAATATCCTCGATCACGATGACCGACTTGCTTGAAGTCTCAATCAGAAGCCTCCTCAGCTCCGTGTTATTTTTGACTGCGGTGAGCTCCAAATCGTACACATCATAGTTCAAGAAATTAGCCATGGCAGATATCATGGTGGACTTTCCAGTTCCTGGGGGACCATAGAGCAAATAACCACGCTTCCAAGCCTTGCCGATTTTAGCATAATATTCTTTTCTCTGGGTGAATTTCTTAAGGTCGTTCATTATTTCTCTCTTCTTGTCTAGATCCATAGCCAACGTTTCAAAAGTTGCTGGGTGCTCAAAAACAACATGGTTCCACTTGGAGTAGAGTGGATCATTTGTGTATAGCTTCCGCTGTCGATTTGTAGATGCAATCGCCTTCCCTTCAGTCAATACATGCCTGATGTAAGATTGCATGATTAACTCCCTATTTTTTCGATGGAACGTAAGTGTGTAGTATCTCGGTGGCTCTGTCGCCCCATACATTGAAACTGAGGAACTCTTGGAGGAGGCTTTGTTCAAGAACCACCGAACCTTTGCGCCCTTGTATTCATCGGTGACCTCCTCATAGTCATCCATGCTCAGGACAAGAGATCGGCTATCTTTGACAGAATCCGCTTTGAGCCTCTTAGCCACATACGTGACATTTTTCGTGAGGTAGTTCTGAATGGCCGTGTACGCCTCGCTGCTCCGCATCCTTTGGCCCGTGAACTCGGGGAACGAGATCTGGATGTGGGGGTCGAACAGGCTCATCCACTTCTGGACATATCGGTCCACAAGGTTGCGCAGTTGGGCAGGCAAGTACTGCTGGACCATTGCCCGGAGGACCATCAGCCCGCCAATGATGGACCCGTAGTGCGCAAACATCTCAGGAAACATCCCCTCTCTCTAATGTGAAACTTCAACCTGCGAAGCAAGGGCATGTGCAGTGTTTCAGTCTGAGACTGTCAAAGAATGAACGACTGTTTCATTGCATATACGAAAGGAATCCAAGATGAAATTACAAACGTGAGTTTTTCTTCAAGATGGCTGAGTACAATCCAGAAGGTATTAATTTGCTGAACAACGTTCACGGATAATAGTTTTCGGACTACCATGTCCTAACTCCTATAACCATAACTATGTCTCTACTAAAAGTTGTCGTAGACACCAAAAGAGACCAGAACGGTGGTCCACACCAGGACCACAAACAGAATCAGACATTCACTGAAAAATACAAAGACGGAAACGAATTGCTAAGCATACGATAAAACATATCATATCATCATCATCATCATCATCATCGTTATGTGTCAATGCAACGCAAGTTACCTTCAAACAAAATGTGGGATCGGTCTTTGCTGCAATCGGACGTGCCACTCACTCTCAGGACTCGGCAGGAAATAGCAACAAGTCACGTTGACGCCAAAGACAGAGGGAGAGAGAGAGAGAACGCCGTAAAGAGAGAGAGAGAGCGCGAGAGTGGTGGCGAGCTATGGCGCTAGATTCGCTGCCTCGTGACCGACGCTCTCCCTGCTAAAGGCGAGTGGCTCCTTTACGGCGGTGGACGCCAAAGGAGGAGGAGGAGGAGGAGGAGTGAGCACAAAGATGCAGAGGGAAGGTGTATGGAACAGAGACTGTGCGGAAGAGGGAGAGAGAGCGCGCCTTAAAATTTATAATGGCTAGACAGGTGATAAGGAGAGCTACTGTTGGGAGCACTAAATACTCGCTCGGATCTATCCATCATGAAAATCCGGTGCACTAAATGCTTCTTCATGCGAACTCAGTGTGCTTCACGATTTTTGCTTCTCGCTCGAGTAGGTAACACAGCCTATTCCAGCTTCATGATACCTAAATGATCATTTCTGTTTTCTCTTTAACGATTTGGTGGTACGGTCGTATTGATTGTAGAAGGTGACTGATAAGTTCCGAAATAAATTTTGCATGTTTTTCAAGTTTTAAAACTTACTGTGTTGAAATTTTCATGGCGTCCCTTATTTTTCAGTGACAATTTTAGTAAGTTCAAAATAAATGTATATATTTTTATTTATTTATGAATGCTTGGAATGGATACCAATTTCCTTAGTTATAGGAATAGTTGGGGGAATGGGTATAATTAAGTAAATTTTCAAGTCTAATTTCGTCATCTTCACATCCAACATACTACTCTATCTTATGGAAATCAATTAAACACATGTTAAAAATCTACCTGAAAGAGATTTAGGTCCCAGGGGTAACGCGGTTGAAAAATAAAATCTAGAAAAATCCTGAAACTAATAAAAGTCAAAGAAGAAGAAGAGTTAATCGATGCTTCATGCAATAAAGTCAAAGATTGCGCTCTCCAGTTTTTTTTCTCCGATAACGAAAAGAAAATAAGTGCAGGCTCGCAAGTCGCCATTCCCTTTTCTTTCCGAGGTTGCGTCTTCGAATTTTTCTCGTGCAAAAGAAGGGCACGCCAGCTAGCGAAGGCCGGCTTGAAAAATTGGAGCATTCCACCACACTTTTCTTCATTCGCGTCCTTTCATGATATGACATCAAGGAGATGACGTCTTGAGAAGATGCAAAGTCCTTATGGATGATGCATACGATGATGTCTGTTGAGCACTTTGGATGGAATTATTCATCTGGCGACAGGACAAAAGAGCAAGGAAATTTCATCTAATTCAGACAATGCCGACACTCCCGAGTCACTGTCCGGTCCAAACTTACGGTCCTACTCGGTAGAACGACCGATGAAGAATCCACGGCCGTGCTCAGTGACGCATCAGCAGCTGTAAGACGACAAGAGAATTTTTGGTCGGCTTCATTTTTTAATCGCAACTTGCTTCCATCGGACATAAGTTTAATACAAATTACTTGGAATTTGTTCTTGATGCCCAAGAAAACTGATGCATAAGAAGCAACGCCAGGAGTTGCTGTGCTAGTACTATCCCTTTTCGAAATTCATAGAGAAATTAGACATGTTTGTTCCTCGAGAGATGTTCACAAGCCTCGGATCCGCGGTCGGCGGTCTGGCGTTCATCTGCGTCATGTTTCCCCGGTGGCAGCAATACGTCCCTCCCCAGATCCGCGCCCTCCTGGACCGAGGCATTAACAAGTTGATGAACTTGTTCTATCCGTACGTCATCATCTTGTTCTCCGAGTTCGAGGGGGAACGGCTTGCGCGCAGCGAGACCTACATGGCCATCCAGAGCTACCTCAAGGAACACGCCACTTCGCGGTCGAGGAAGCTCAAGGCGGAGACCGTCAAACATAGCCAATCTCCGATTCTGAGCATGGGCGACAACGAGGAGGTCTCCGAGATGTTCGGGGAGGCAAAGGTCTGGTGGGCATCGAGAAAGAGGGTCCCCAGGAGCACGTCCCTTTCGCTCCATCCTGTGACCGAGGACCGGAGGTATTACCAGCTCCTATTTCACCGGCGACACCGAGAATTGATCACGGAGTCTTATATCAAGCACGTCTTGACGGAAGGAAAGACGATTGCACATAGAAACCGGGTGCAAAAGCTCTACACAAATAATCCGAGCAAGGGCTGGAGCTACGCACCGTTTGAGCACCCTGCCAATTTCGAGACCTTGGCCATGGACCCGAACAAGAAGCGGGAGATCATAAATGATCTCAAAAAGTTCAGAGAAGGGAAAGAGTACTACGCCAAGATAGGGAAGCCCTGGAAGCGCGGGTATCTGCTCTATGGCCCGCCTGGAACCGGCAAGTCCACCATGATTGCTGCCATGGCTAATTTCTTGAACTACGATGTGTATGATCTCGAGCTGACTGCGGTCAAAGACAACACCATGCTGAAGAAGCTATTAATCGAAACTTCGAGTAAGTCTATAATCATGATCGAGGACATTGATTGCTCGCTTGATCTGACAGGCCAGAGAAAGAAAAAGGAGGATGACGATGACGAAGATGATGAAGAAAACGCAAATCCGGCAAAGAAGCTGGTCAAGGAAGAGCAAACAAGTAGCAAGGTGACTCTATCTGGTCTTCTCAACTTCATTGACGGTATCTGGTCAGCTTGTAGGGGAGAAAAAGTTATCATATTTACGACCAACCATGTGGACAAGCTCGACCCTGCTCTTATAAGGAGAGGAAGGATGGACAAGCGCATAGAGATGTCCTATTGCTGCTTCGAGGCATTCAAGATTCTTGCAAAGAATTATTTGGACATCGAGGATCACCCTCTGTTCGAAACAATCAGCCCACTGTTCGGGGAGACCAATATGACACCCGCCGACGTCACGGAGAACTTGATGCCTAAGTCCGATGACGAAGATGCAGACGCCTGCTTGAGGAACTTGATAGAAGCGCTCAAAGCGGCAAAGAAGGAAGCAAGGAAGAAAGCCAAGGAAGAATCGCGGCCAAGGCCAAGGAGGGGAAAGAGAAGAAAGTCAGTGGTGAGAAAGAGGAAGCGAAAGAAAGTGGAACATCTGCTGCAGAAGTGAAGGAAAATGGTGACATCAGTGGAGGAGTTGCTGCTGAAGAAGTGACGGAGGATGGTGTTGCAGTTGCAGATGTTGAAGTTTAGCTGAAAACGGGGTAGATGGAGTGGTTGGCGTAAATAGAGAAAATTAAGTAGTCTTCATAGATTTATCTCCCTGTTTTAAGTTAGACGTTTGCTGCATTATTTCAGATCAATAAAGAATTAGTGGTTTGACAATCACAATTATGTTCTAACATCTCAACTGGTTCTGGCGGTCCGAGCACATGTCCAATGATAAACATCGCTAACTCAATCAAATAAGAGTTAGTAAAAATAGAACTAAATGATAACTGAATTCGTGAAGAGTTGGCTAATCTCGCAAATTAACATTGGTAATTTGCTATGGAAGTCAATGTTGCAACCCTCTCAAGGGATAAAATCCTGAAGATGGCTCGATGGATTACCAAGTGGGCGGATCATCCCTCTCGTGAGGTGGCACATGCACTTGGTGTGAATTCTCTCGAGCCCTACCAATTACAACATTAATTTTTTTTTTTTTTAGTTAAGATGCAATTTGGTTTTTCTTTAGTAGTCACCACTAATCTATTTGCTATTTGGTTTTTCTTTAGGAGCCATCACTAATCTGTTTTGAATCGATTAGGAGCCAAGTAAAATGCATGAGTTCGCGTTACTTCTATGAACCAGAGATTCAAGAGTCTAGGCACTTGATTATGCTAGTCCTATTTAACGCCAATCATTGGTACCTTTTCTCTCTATGCAATCTTTTCCTAACTTTATTTCGTAACATGCAACTTCATGTCCATGCAAAAGCGCGCGGGCAATAAATCACTCTAAAATAATAAACATTCAAGGCACATGTAATAACAACCCGAACCATGTTGTGCAACATCAATTTAAAATCTTGTTATTACGCTTCAGGGCAAGACTCCCATGGGCGAAATATGAATCTCTTAATTTAATGATGAGAGATAAAATCTAAATGAAATGAAAAATAAAATAAAATAAAATAATATTGCTCACATATCCAAATATGAACATATCTAAAACTTTGAATATGGCTTTCTCTAAATATGTAAATGTTTAAGACGCAATTTCCTAAATGATGTTCATATAGTTTCACAAAACATGCCCCCTAATATGCTGATCTAGGGAGTAACAAATGCCTGTAACATGCCATGAATGATATTTTGTGATATGCAACAAGTAAATTTGGTGCGATGTAATCATGAAATCAAAAGGGATGATGTGATCTAAACTGAACTAGAGATATGCACTTTCTAAAGTGTGGAGTACATAGTTAATTTGTAACAGAATAATCATCCTGCATAGCTTTTTATCTGAGACACACGAATAAAATTAAAACTATATAGCTAAAAGCAAGCAATTAAAACAGAACAAGGTCGAATAACCCAACGGATAGAAGAAAGAAATTAGACGAAAACAGCCAAAACAAAGTATGAAGTCCCCCACCACATTCGGAGCAACTTCCTGAAAGGAGAGATGAGCAGTTCGAGACGAAAACACAGAGATGAGTTCAGGAAGCAAGTCAAGCACCCATCAAAACAAGAAGTACCCCACGTCTTTCTTTGACTGAGATTAAGTTCGTGATGGCCCAAGAGTCAAAACAAGGCAAGATGAGGAACGGTGCTTTCCTGCGAAGACAGCGAATGACTCAAACCAGACACGTCGGCCTGACAATTAACTCAGCAGTCTGGTAATTTCGAAGATGTGAACCTGTGACGGCTAAACGAAGAGTGGCTGAGCGGCGAAACGAGAAGAAGACGAGCTGCAGGGAGAATGGCGCTCTTTGTCTCACCACGAGCTGGACAATGGCTGTGTTGGTATTTGCAGAAACGTGCGTTTGATGTGTGTGCAAGTGTGTTTTGTGTGTGAACTATCAAGAGAGCAAAAGAACTAAGGAACAATGTGAGCAAGAAATAGTTGGACAAAGTAATAATAGGAATGTGTAAAAGAGAATGGCAGCAAGGGAGCATAAGCCAACAAAAGAAAGCTTTTTTTTTTTATTTAGTCGTAGTACAAAGGAAGGGGAGGAGCTTACCTTTTTTTCTCTGCTCCTCAAAATGGACAACACAAGGCTTTTTATAGGCCTATATCACCGATTCTACAAAAGGAAAATCTTCTGCTCTCATCAGATTTTTCACTTTCCCTCTTCTGCTAGAGACTTCTACATTTGTGCTTCTACACTTTTCTTTGCCGCCTAAGCTAGATTTTCTTTTTAAGGATTTTTCTTGACTTTTCTAGCTAATATCAATCTTGAAGTTTCTAGAAATTGGATCAATAGTTTAACAGGCTGGCTAGCCCGACGAGTGACTTGCCGGAAATGATGAATCTCCCTTGTGGCAATGGACTTAGTGATGATCCGATTAAGGCAGTCCATTGAAAAGGCTGCAAAACAGAGCACAGATCAAGAGACAAATATAGAGTGAATCAAAATGCTACAAGAGTTTAATCGGAGAAAGGACGACCTGGTAGGCGTGGTGGTGACAACAGCGGGATCTCGAGGTGGCTCAGATGCGATGACTTCCTCGGCAGTTTCGCTTCTTGAAGTCGGGTCATTTCTTGGGCTGAAGCGCGTACTCAACTCTGGGATGGTGGCTGGTCTGTGATGCAGAGAGATAGCTCGCTCATCGGTGTGGGGTCAGATTGAAAAGATTAAAGACGAAAGTAACCAGCAACTACAAATCCATTGAGTAATCTGTCTTTTCTAAGCAGAACTACTATGCATATATATAAATCAATACCAAAGACTCATACTTCAAACCCAAGATATAATATACATATCAAATTAAAAATGAGTTGTTTCATTTCAACAAAGTTCTATACAAATAAAAAAAAAATTATTTAATCCACCACCACAATTCAAACATAAATGGTTAGGTCCATTGATCAATTTCATCAAATTCTAAATCTCAAATTACACATCAATGATCAATTTTGTACTTAATATCCAATGCAAGGCTCTTGAGGTGGCTCCTATAAAATTTATCTTATCATGTTACACTTAATTCTTGAAGGCACTAGAAATGGCTCCAACTAGACTCGTGTCACCGTATAGTACTTAACCCTTAACCGACGCATATTAATAGTATAAAGCCATATAGATGGCTCCCTTGATACTTGTCTCATTATGTAACACTTAGCCCTTGATTACAATACCCTAAATGTGGCTTCCACGAGACTCGCATTATTGTGTAGAACTTAATTCTTAACCAGTTCGTATTACAATTGATTTTACAAACCAAAATATATAGCCTTTCACAAATCAATTCTTTCTACAAAGTCAATGTAAAATTTGTATCACAAATCAGTTTCACAAATCGAAACAAATAATCTTCGCAACTTGGTTCATTAATCAAAATCCTCCTCATGAAAGAATTTCTTAAATATATTCGGAAGCTATCTCCTTGAAGCAAATTCGCAAGCTAGTACACAAAACGTTTGAAGTCAAACCATCTCACAAAAAGCAAAACGTACTACACATTCGATCGAGCTTTATACAACAAATCTGTTCATGAGTTTTACAATATCGAAAGAGAGATCGGCATTCCTCATCACAGAATGCCTAAAATCAACCGACTTAGCCATCCAAGCAAAGACAATCTCGTAATGCGGGCTGAGGAGGCGTCGTTGACAAGTACCCCTTCCTTTTTCCTTTCTCTTTCTTCTTTCTCCTTCCTTTCCTCTGTTCTTGCTCTTTTCTTTCCATTCTGATACGTGCGTGCTGTCTGTCCATATATCCAAGGAAGCTAAGCCCTTTTCCCTTCCTTTGTTGAGTAGTCAATCTTTTTCTTTTTTCCTTTTCTTTGCATACCTTTTTGACACAGTCAACGTTACGAGATCGAACCAAATTTGGTCCAACGACCATGTATATAGAGGAAATCAAAGGAGTCACGATTGTTTAGCAGAAGTTCCGACAGCTAAAAAAATAAAAAATAAAAAAGAAACAAGAAGAAGAAGAAGAAGCAAACATAGAACCCAATGATCTGCACTAGCTAAAAGGAGTGAACTTATTACAGAGTAACAACAGGGCAAGAAAAAATCATCTGGACTACTAAATATTTCCACATTTAATCCTACTCTTCCAAAATCTGTTCAGTGACTTCAATTTGATCCCATCTGAGTTGCATGGCCATTCCATCGTCTCTCGCTTCTCCAATAAACCGCTCAGTTTCCCTTCTTCAGCAGATTTTCCACTTCTTTTTAGCTTCTCTCCACCACTTCAATCTCTTCTCTTGCTTTTCCTTTTTTGCCTTCAACTGCGCGTCTTTCTCGGCTTTCTTCTTCGCTGCTTCGAGCGCTTCTATCAAGTGCCTCAAGCAAGCCTCCACATCTTCGTTGTCAGACTTAGGCATCAAGTTTTCCGCCACGTCGGCAGGAGTCATTTTAGTCTCGCCGAACAGCCGGCTAATTGTTTCGAAAAGCTGATGGTGCTCGATATTCAGATAATTTCTCACGAGGACCGTGAATGATTCAAAGCAACAATACGACATCTCGATGTGCTTATCCATCCTTCCTCTACGTATAAGAGCAGGGTCGAGCTTGTCGAGGTGATTAGTCGTAAATACTATGATTCTTTCCCCACCACAAGCAGACCAAATTCCATCAATGAAGTTAAGAAGACCCGACAAAGTGACCTTGCTGCTTTTCTGCTCTTTTTTGGTCATCTTCTTTAGGGGGTTATCATCCTTGTCGTCCTCCTTGTCTTTGTCATCTTCCCCTGCCTCCTTCCTCTGGCCCGTGAGATCGAGCGAGCAATCAATGTCCTCAATCACTATGATAGCCTTGCTCGAGGTCTCGATCAGAAGCCTCCTCAGTTCCGTGTTATCTTTAACCGCCGTCAGCTCTAGGTCGTACACGTCGTAGTTCAAGAAATTAGCCATCGCAGCAATCATGGTGGACTTACCGGTCCCAGGCGGACCATGAAGCAGATACCCGCGCTTCCAAGCCTTGCCGATCTTAGCGTAGTACTCTTTCCGCTGAGTGAATTTCGTGAGGTCATTCATTATGTCCTTCTTCCTGTCCGGGTGCATAGCCAGGGTCTCGAATGTCGCGGGGTGCTTGAAAACCGCAGGGATCCACGTGCAGTCTTGCGGGTCGTTCGTGTAGAGCTTCCGCTGCCGGTTTTTGCTTGTGATCGCCTTTCCTTCGGTCAGCACGTGGTCGATATAAGATTGAGTGATCAAATTCCTGTGACGCTGGTGGAACGTGAGCTTGTAGTACCTCTGGCTCTGCGCCACGGGATGAAACGAGACCGTCGTGCTCGGCGGGACGATTTTGTTCGAGGACCAAGTGATCTTCACGCCCTTGTATTCGTCGGCAACCTCCTCGTGATCGGCCATGCTCAGGATGAGGGACCGGTTGTCTCTGACGGAATCTGCGTTGAGCCTCTTGGCCCGGGAAGTGGCGTTCTCGGTGAGGTAGTTTTGAATGGCGGTGAAGGCCTCGCTGTGCTCCATATACTTGCCCGTGAACTCATGGAACGAGATCTCGACGTAGGGATCGAAGAAGCTCACCAATTTGTGGAAGTAACGCTCCAGGAGGTCGCGGAGCATGGCAGGGAAGTATTTCTGGATCATCGCTTGTAGGAGCACGAGCCCGCCGATGGCAGACCCGTACTGGGCAATCATCTTGTTTCTTTGAATCTCGAATCTGCGAGTTATGAGAGTAAATGGGGACGAGCATATAAGATCAATTTATAAGCCGAAACATCGTTGGAGATATTAAAAAGGAAAGCGATCCGGAAATGGTTCTGTTGAACTTTTCTTGACACATGCTTTGATTCATCTTGGAGAGCTCATATTGTTGGAAGATACGCTTGATCTAGAGGAAATCCTTTTGGATTGAGATTGATTCATTAAATCAATCAAGGATTAGATTGGATTAATCAAATATTAGATTTGATTCATTGAATAAATTTCCTTTCTTTTGTACACCTCCTGTACTATATTGACACGGCTTTGTACACAGTAAAAGAATGGAATAGAATACAGAAAATTCTCCCAGTTCCTCTTCCTTTTTCACGATTCTTCCTTTCTTACCTTAGCTTCTTGTCTTCTTTCACCTATGCATCGATGCCTTGAGTTTTAAGCTGTCTCTTTTGGAGGAACGTGTCGACTAGGGTTGAAACACCAAATTGAAACACCGAGCTAGCTTTAGTGTTCCGGTTCTGGAATCAACTTTATATATATATCTACTCATGCTAGATTAGAGATCAACTGGATTAGCATCGTATCTTCGTACCTCTGATACACGGGAAGCACTCACACCAAAATGCGCCGCGACTCACCCTCCTTCGATCCTTCAGTTCCAAATACAACGACAGAGGAGCCGAGCTCTCAAACTTGAAGAAGAAATAAGGACAATATTGATTAGAAAATTGTGTACTGGAGTTGAGTAACAGAGGGCAATATTGAGCTGAACTGCGAATTTGGTTTGTGTTAGAAGGTCGCTGGATGAGGACATTTATAAATGCACACTAAGCATTTATAAATGCCCTTCCCTGCTAAGCAACGACTAGGATGTTTCCTTCCCTGCTTTTTTTCACAAAAAAGAAAGACAGATAAAGTTTCTGTTCATACTGTCTTTTGGTATCAATTCTAAAGAATGAGCTTGTATTATTGTATGGCTAACAAAAGATTAATTAAAAAATTATTTTCTTCTGTGGTATTACACTCGTCTTTGGCTCAGCTAGAGCATAGATTCGTATGAACGCGAAGCCATGGTCTGGCTTTGGTCGGAAAGCTACCAAGGAGGAGTTCTCTTTCGATTTTCCTTCTTTCTTGTCATTTTGCTCTATATGTCAAAGTCACTTTACTATTAGAAAGTTGAAGACACCAAGGCTCCATAAGACAGAACTCAAACTGAAAATGCCAACGTGCCAATTAGACCAGAACTGTAACATGAATTTTTACATTTAAATTCAACGGATCTTACGACATGGGATGTTGTCCAAAACGGCCCAGATGCTCCTCAACCGGCGAGAACAACCGCTTCGGCAAATATCATACGGAGCCGAGAGTCAAATTGATCAGTAGCAACAACCACTCCAGAAGAATTGACCAGAAGACAAGCTTCAACTGTCAAAGCTTTACATGCTTTTATCTCCCTTTGAGTTTTATCCGTGGGCTGAAACCGGTTGAAGGAAGCCAGGTGACAATCAAAATAGTGCTCTTTGATAATTAAAAAGGGAATAATAACACAAACAGTTTCTGAATTTTGACTCAATATATAATTTTTTGATTTATCTATAATTTCATTAATTTATTAAATATAATCATTAAATTTTATTTTTTAATATAATCAACTTTTGAATCCCAAAATTGTATAAAAATATTAATGTAATGTTGCAAATGTAATTTATGGATTAAATTGTATATCTAGTGAAAGTTAAAAAAAAAAAAAAATTGGAATCACTTGTCCATTGAAAAGGAATATCCAACTCGATTTGACGTGAGTCGTGGCACATGGTCCAAAATCAGTTGTTTTCCGATTTCTTCTCTTCTTTACAGCAGGACCAGCTAATCCCACCACGTCTCTTTCTCAAAGGACAAAAAAGGCCACGCCCAATCGAGTCAGCGACAGGTATTATTTTATTACACTTTACCCCCATTGCGTGCGGTCCGTCCAATTAGTATTCAAAAATTGCGGATCGGCAATCCTATCTTGATGCGCAAGAATGTATGACGCCGATTGGTTGATGTCACGTCATGTCATAATGCGGGAAAAAGCCAAGAAGACGGGCAAATGTATCACGTCTCTCTCTCTCTCTCTCTCTGAGGATAAAGAACATACACAATCAAGTCAATGCACATGTGATTCCACATGCTTGGACTGTGGACAACTTAGACGATATTTGACGATCGGCTAAATAATAATTATTTCTATTCATTTATTTTTCGAAACAAAAAAATAAAAATTCATTTAATAATATCAATTAATTTTTTATTCTCAAGAATAAATTTAAAATAGAAGCTAGAAATTAAAAAAAAAAAAAAAAAAGGGGTTTTTTTCTTTATTCTTGAAAACAATTTATGAACTAAGCAATTTTCTTTTTCTTCTTTTTCGTTTTCTTCTTCTACTTCTTCTAACTATTAGTCGGCGAAAAGGAAAAATATAATAATATTATTAAAAAAATAAAAGAAACGTATTTCTAATCTTGAAATAAAAATTTTGTGTAGTTACTAAATGCCTTTAAATACTCAAAAACTCATCTAAAAACCGGAATTACAAAAATTATTTTTAAGTAGAAATTCTTCTCTAAAGCAGAATAATTACCAAACATGTCCCAAACACCTTTGAATATAAAGAAATTCGTTCAGGGAATATAATAAAAAAATTATTTCTAAATAAAAATTATTATTGAGATTAGAATGGCTAACAAACGCGCATTTAATCTCCTTTCTTCCTATACAAGTAGGCATATGGATGTTTCTTGTCTTTAGTGACTTGTTCATAGTAACGCTCGTACGATCCACTTGTTCATCTATCTTGATTCTTGATTTAATTCCTAATCTTTCCTAGTATGAAATGCTTTTTTTTTTTTTTTTGACAACCCAGAAACCCGCGTGCACCGTATCAACACCTGACACCCGACAGCGCCGGGGTAACGGGTAAACCCCGGGACGCTAGTAAAAACCCACCACCCCTACGTCGCACTTAAGATTCCGTGCGACCAGCGGAATTCAAATTCCTCTCCTCTGATAAAGAATCATGGAAGCACTTATTCAACTGGGCCACCGCAGGCGATGGTCAGTGTGGAATGCGTATTGATCTGTCGCTGAATCACCAAAGTGTTGAAGAGCCCGACTTTCTTGACAAAGTGAATGAGGTGACATCGGTCAAAGGACCTTTTGGAAAAGGGGGAGTGACTTCCTTAGAAAGCAATCATCACGATCATCATCGAGAAATGCATATCTAGCTAGAAATAAGGAAAAGAGATTTTCTATGAAGTCGGCGCACGACGCTTTCACATGCTTGGACTGTTTAGTCTTCTTTCTTCCTACACAAGTAGGCATATGAGCGTTCCTTGTTTTTAATAATGAGTGGGACCACCGTATACACTGTACAGTGTGACTATCAGAGGATGTCCATAAAAATTTCCTTTCTCAAACATGTGGAAGTTTCCAAGCAAGACACAATCCTCCCTCTCTCTCATCCAAATTGTGTGGCTAAGGAATTGTCTATTCTCCACACTAACAGTATTGTTAGCTAACCATTTTCCTATTGAAATATTAGAAATTTTACATTTGTCTCTTTTCCTCACTATGACGGCAAAAGTATAGCAGAAGTGTCAAAGCTTGGCACAGGATGACACTTTAAGTATCAAAAGTTACGAAATATACACATAAGTGTTAAAAATTACGAAAAGTACACATAAGTGTCATTTAAAAAAAAAATGAGACATCTGAGTGTCAAGTCCGACGAACGCTCCTAGAAACTATAAATAGTATATATATAATAATAATAATAATAATATAACTCATCTACGTGGCTCATTGAAAAATTGAGTTAGCAAAGAAAAGTCAAAACGATGTCGTTTTGTCTCTTTTTTTGAATTTTAATATAAATATTATTTAAATCAAATTTAAAACTAAATTATTATTATTTTTAAAGGAGGAGATTGTAGAATGGCGAGGGCTTGCACAGCCCTCGTCCAACGCCTTCTAAAACTTCTTCTTCTTCTTCTTTTTAAAAAAAAAATAATAATAATAATTTAGTTATAAATTTAATTTAATTAATATTTATATTAAATTTCAATTCAAGCAAAATGACATCATTTTTGGCTTATCTAACCATGTTACTATGCAAAACGTTGCACTTGTCTAGCCAAAAAAATGACATCTTAGTATTTTGGCAGGATTTTCTCATCGTTGACACTTAATGATTCATTTTACTCCGATTTTGACTTTAAGTGTACTTTTCTTAATTTTTAACACTTAAGTATCCCTCGTACCAAATTTTGGCACTCTGTGCGAGTCTCTTAATGTGACCCTATCCTTTCAAATTCGGCTTCACTTAATATCAAATATAAAACAAAAATATAGCAACTAGAGCATATTTTTATTCCCCCTTTGTTAACCGATTTCAATTAGATCTCATCCCAGTTGCATAGCCATTCCATCGTCTTTCACTTCCTCAGTATTCATCCTTCCTCCGATGAAACCGCTCAATTTCCCTTCTTTAGCTGGTGTTCCACCTTCTTTTTAGCTTCTCTCCACCACTTCCATCTCTTTTCTCGCCTTCCCCTTTTCGCCTTCAATTGTGCTTCTTTGTCGGCTTCCTTTTTCGCTGCTTCAAGCTCTCGTACCAAGTTCCTCAAGCGTTTCACCGATTTTGTCTTCATAACAAAATATTTTTTACCAAACGATATGTTTGGCTTTTATTTAGAGGAGACAGGTTCTGCTTAATTCCGAACAGAGGATATCAAATATGATAATATAAAATCTTCAATTACAAAAAAAAACTATACAACCTTATGGCTAAACCTCAAATCTTTAAATTGAACTTAAATTGTGCCGGAATTTAATCGACGACACCGTTTAGACTTGTACTAGCATAATGCCGGAATCTAATCAACAACAATATACTTGGGTAGAGGATATAATGCCAAAATTCAATCAACAATGGTGGACAAAAAAGTATAACAATGGAATCTAATCAATGATATTGCACCAAGATAAAGATACTTGTTGGAATCTAATCAATGATGAGAATCTAGAAGTTATAACTAGATAAACAAAAATGCGATAATGTAAAGTAAAGACATTCGATGTGTTGTTTGGGGGTGCTCTGTTGCTCGTCCAAGGTATTTATAGAGAAATTTGGTAATTGCTTAGAAACTGTTCATCTCTTAGTAACCGCATCTATCTTTAGGCATGTTCCTTTTGTAATCAACTCACCCATTTCCTGTATAACAGCTTTGATTGTGTCTTAATACTTCCTAGTTTGCCGACATTAATCTAACGACTGGGTATTAACCGTTTTCTCAATTGTGCGCTCCCTTGGCGCCTTTTGAAATATTTTAAAGACCCTAATCAAAGGTTTAACGCCAACATTATTTGGGCAGCCATTTTGATCTTCGCCACTGTATTTTGTCAATTGGACATGTGGCAATCCCTTGTTTCACCGTCGATCACTAAGTACTGTTATGGAAAGTGAGCAATCGAACAATAATATAAACAGAAGAAGAATATTTATTGGATACAAGATTTGCATTGTTCGGTCATAGAGACCAACATTCACAGGAAGAGCAGTGACAAATTTACTATAAATAAAGCGATACAATGGAGATTACCCACTCGAATCAGTCAAGCACTCACGGTGTTTTTAAGCCCCAATTACACTCAATAATGCACGCAGTGTTTAGTCTAGAAACTCCTTGTGAAATAGTCTCTTAATCTCACAAAGAAATTCACAAATATTACCACAAGATTTCATGGCTACAAACACTAATCTTTATGTAATTGCATGAATGAAATCAACAAAGAAACCCATGGCCAAAGCACTCATTTTGAGATGACGCTTCAAGATTGCATGCATCAACAACTGCATGAAATCTTCTCCGCGCATTGCCAAATATATATAGTGAACTTGATGACTTTTAAATTCTTGAAAGTGACTCCTACGTGGACTAGAATAGAATAAAAAACAAATCTCCCAAACCGACTTCCGCAAGAAAAGATTTCGCTATCTTTAATTTATTGTTATCCCTTCATGAAAACGAGGCCAACGTGAAAAGGGTATCCACAGTCAACTCTCCTCAAATTTATTTTCCTTCCTGACTTCAATGTAGAAACCAACTCGTGCATATATAATTTGTCTCTTTCTTCGCCGACTGCAGCTCCTAAAGGAAATAAATTTCGTTCAAGTTCACAACACCAATACGAATGAGATTTCCGCATTATGCAAGATCCAATCTTGAACTTTGATCTACCGAGATAACATGCAAATAAACTTTGATTGGCTTCATTCAATAGGCTTAAATTTGAGATATATTTTAACGATTTCTTACTCATAGGCTTGTCAATGACTAGTCATATATCAACACCTTAAGATGCATAATTGCATTGTATTACCCACGTGCCTAGTGCATGATGGTATGATCCTCAACTTCTTGTTCATGCGATCGGCACGTGATGGTACAGTCCACATTGGGTGCCAACTCAATCTCTTACCCACCCGAGCAGCACATGGTAGTACAGTCAACTCTGCATATCAACATCAAGCAAGCCTCCATATCTTCGTTGTCAGACTTTGGCATCAAGTTTTCTGCGGCATCGGCAGGAGTCATATTAGTCTCACTGAACAGCTGGCTAATTGTTCCAAACAGTGGATGGTGCTCCCGTTCGAGGACCACGTGATCTTCACGCCCTTGTATTCGACAGTGACCTTCTCGTAGACGTCCATGCTCCGGATGAGGGACCGGCTGTCTTTGACGGAATCTGCTTTGAGCCTCTTGGCCTAGGAAGCGGCGCTCTCAGCGATGTAGTTTTGAATGGCGGCGGAGGCCTCGCTGCGCTTCACATGCTTTGCATGTGAAATCGGGGAACGAGATCTCGACGTAGGGATTGAAGAAGCTTGCCCACTCGTGGAAGTGTCATTCCAAGAGACAGCAGAGTTCGGAAGGATGTATTGCTGGATTGTCCCGATCACAGATCCGTACAGCGCAAACATCTCTCCTACGAATCGAACATGTACATGGATTTATGTCTTGTCTCGAGTTTTAAGCCTGCCTCTTTTGAAGGAGCATAAGAACAACATGGCCAACTTTAATGTTCAGGTTCTGGAATCAACTTTATGTATATTTTTACTCATGCTGGAGTACAAATCAACTAGAGCATCCACGATAACGGCATCTCAAATCAGAGTAAATTGAGTTCTACATTAGTAACGAAGCAATATCAATTCTCCGTGACCTTCTCCACGAACAATTACTATAATCTTCTTTGAAGAACAACTTTCGCATCAATTCTCAATTTAGGATCATACTATCATATCTCTGATATACGTGAAACTCTCATCCCAGAATGCTTTGCGGCTTGTCCCACAATCCTTCGATTCCGAGAAGTTGAGTTTGGAAACTCGAAGAAGAGATGACAATATTGACTAGAAATTGTGCTCTGGAATTGAGGAACAGAGAGCGGAACTGAGCTGAATTGGGATATGGTTGGGTTAGAATTGTCACTTGATGAGGCATGTATGACGCACACTTCCTAGCTTTTTTTTTTTTTGGTAAAGGCACACTTCCTAGCTTTCCGTGCGCACCAACTCTAAGAAACAACTGGAAGATTTCCTTCCCTGCTTTTTCCCAAAAAAAAAAAAAAAGATAGTTCGATTCACACTCTCCTACTGGTATCAATCCAGAAGGATAAGCTTTTGTTATGGCACGGCCAATATTAAATTAATCTAATGGTATCCTTCTATTTAGTATTATCCTTGTCCTCGTGCGGGATGAGATGCTCAGCTAAAGCATGAATATGCATCAGCGCGTAATCCAGGTCAAGTTTGGTCGGTAAGCCACCTCCCATAACTTAATGTTTAAGTCAATCTAGTCCTACTGTGTCCATATGCAGAAATCAATCAAGTTTAATTGGTTTTGGCCCCATCGCTTGTTTATTTTTTATTTTAGTAAACCCATATTTTTGTTTCTATTCTTGGGACGAAAATAATCACAATTATGAAAAAAAAAATTGTCATAAAAATAGAGTTCAACCACGAGAAATAGAGCAATCTAATTGAGATCTACTCAATACTTAAGTACACATGTTAGAATAATATATTTAGGTTTAACTCAAAATTTAAAATAGATAAGTCAAAATTTGGGTTTTTTTCTTTGATGTCATTATCATAATATGTTCTCTCTTTCTATTCCACAGTTATAATTTCTTCTTCTTCTTCGTTTTTCTTTTTCCGACCAAAATGGAATCTTTTGAGTTTGCATAGGGGATTATGCAATATGAGTTATTGATGATCTCAAAGGGTTTTCATTAGTAGTTTTTTTCCCTCCAGGTGATTAATAGTCAACTATGAATTTGGACAGCCAGCTTCCATGAATCGTTATGCACATAATCCGTATAAGCAAGTTCCTATTTCTTACTAAGGGATGCACTAAATTTCAAACTTACAAAAATGGAGGAAAGAATACATCAACTCCTAGATATTTCCTTAGTTTTGCCGATCTTTCATGTCGCAGATCATTAACAAAATACAAGGCAGAAGAAAAATACATATTATTCCATATTTCCACTCCCAGTTATCAACAACTATTCTAAAAAATACAAGAATCACTAATTCTTATACAAAATCACCAAACTCAAGATTTTTTTTTTTCCCGAATTTACCAACTCTTACATGAAGCTATCAACTGATGGTTGACTTAGTTACCAATGTTTATCAGATTGTTTCAAAGCTACCAATTGTTACGATAATTTACTAACATCTATGGCAACATACCAACCAGAAAATTTTTACCTATTACTATGTAAAACTATCAACTACTTTTTGAATCGGTTATCGGCGTTTATTTGATTGTTTCAAGACTATCAATTCGTTCAATAATTTACCGACATTAATTTGGAGAGCTCACCAATATTTTAGACTCTTTTTTTACAATTACCAACTATATTGCAATAATTTATCAATAATTATACGTGAAGTTTAAGTTACCAACTCTTATTTGAGTTATTTACCAATTTTTATTTGATTATTTCAAAAGTGAAAAATATTCTAGTAAATTGTAAACATTTGTACACAACTGTTTGGGTTCCAATTTACTTGAGTTGTAATAAAATATAAATTGGAAAGATGGCTAGAATAATAGTTAATAATTTCTTTTATAAGAACTAGTAACGTTAACATGCTTACAGCATTCGCAAAAAAAATAAAAATAAATAAAGGGCTGAAAATCTATTAAGACGGGAGGTGATTTCGAAACAATTTAATAAGCATTGCTAACTCAATCAAACAAGAATTACTAAAATCAAATCTAAATGGTAATTGAATCGTGAAGAGTAAGTAAATATTAATAGTTAATACTGGTAACTTTCTATGAAAATTAGCAACTTTAATATGACGTTCTTATTTATAAATGTTGGTAAGTTTTTGGAACATATGGTAATTCTAAACCAATCAAATTAGAGTTGATAAATGCACTGACATGAGAGTCAGTAATTTTGTACAAAAGTTAATAACTTTAATACGTTGGTAAGCTAAACAAGTAAATATTGGTAATAAATAGAAATACAAATAAGTTAAAACAGTAAAATAACTGTTGGTACTTCTACAAAACTATTGATAACATACTATCACGTATCAAGCTATATAATTGTTGGTACTTTCATAAAACCGTGGATCACTTACTATCATATTACAATACCAATCAATAGTTGTCGGCAAGTTTTGAAACCTGTAGATGGTTTGAGATATATGGAACCACCTGACCTTTCTGAGTCGCTTACTTTAGCTTCCCCTCCCACGGCTCATGGAAAAGAAATCCTTTTTTACCAAAGGGCCAGAGAAACTTTCGAGTCATAAATCAAGTATAGAACCAATGCAATGCTTGGTTACAATTTCGAATCCGTCATTATATGTTTACTCTAGTACAAATGCAACAAAAAGACCAAGGACATGAGTCAAACCAAAATTTAGTCCGAGGACCATGTAGTTTGAAGAAATCGAAGGACTCGCGATTGTTTAGCCGAACTTCCGGCAGCAAAAAATTAGTAAATAAGTAAAAGAAGCAAAGAAAGTCTGTGATCTGCAATAGTCAAAAGGAGTGAACTAATTTCAAAGTAAATACAGGATAGAAAAGTTCATCTGGACTACGTAATGAAATATAAAACAACAATACAAGAACTAGAGCATGTAATCCAATACAAAATTCATCTTTGGCAGATCAACTCGCTCAATTTTCCTTCTTTAGCAGATGTTCCACCTTCTTTTTTGTTTCTCTCCACCACTTCCATCTCTTCTCTTGCTTTTCCCTTTTTGCCTCCAGTCGTACTCGTTCTGCCGCTTTCTTCTTCGCTCCTTCGAGAGCTTGTATCAAGTTCCTCAAGCAAGCCTCCACATCTTTGTTGTTGGACTTAGGCATCAAGTTTTCCGCAACATCGGCAGGAGTCATATAGGTCTCGCTGATCAGCCGGCTAATTGTTTCGAATAATGGATGGTTTTCGACATTCAGATAATTTTTGGCGAGGACCTTGAATGCTTCGAAGCAACAATACGACATCTCGATGTGCTTATCCATCCTTCCTCTCCGTATAAGAGCAGGGTCGAGCTTGTTGACGTGATTGGTCGTAAATACTATGACTCTTTCCCCACCACAAGCAGACCAAATTCCATCAATGAAATTAAGAAGACCAGACAGAGTGACCTTGCTACTCTTCTTATCTGTTCTGGTCATTTTCTTTAGAGGATCGTCGTCCTTGTCGTTATTCTGCTCCTCTGCCTTCTTCCTCTGGCCCGTGAGATTGAGAGAGCAATCGATGTCCTCGATCACAATGATAGACTTGTTTGAGGTCTCAATCAGAAGCCTCCTCAGTTCCGTGTTATCGTTAACCGCCGTGAGCTCTAGATCGTAGACGTCGTACTTCAAGAAATTAGCCATCGCAGCAATCATGGTAGACTTACCAGTCCCGGGCGGACCGTAAAGCAGATACCCGCGCTTCCAAGCCTTGCCAATCTTAGCATAGTACTCTTTGCTCTCAGTGAATTTCGTGAGGTCATTCATTATTTCCGTCTTCATGTCTGGGTGCATGGCCAAGGTCTCGAACGTCGCGGGGTGCTTGAAAACTGCATGGATCCACATGGAGTCTTGCGGGTCGTTCGTGTAGAGCTTCAGCTGCCGGTTTCTGCTAGCGATCGCCTTTCCTTCGGTCAGTACGTGGTTGATGTAAGATTGAGTGATCAATTTCCTGTGGCGCCGATGGAATGTGAGCGTGTAGTACCTCGGGTTCTGTGTCGTGGGATATAACGAGAACGTCGTGCTCGCAGGGACGATTCTGTTCGAGGACCACGTGATATTCACGCCGTTGTATTCGTCATCGACCTCCTCGTAGTCATCCATGCTCAGGATGAGGGGCCGGTTGTCTTTGACAGAATCTGCTTTGAGCCTTTTGGCCCGGGAAGCGGCATTCTCGGTGAGGTAGTTTTGAATGGCCATGAAGGCCTCGCTGCGCTTCATATATTTGCCTGTGAACTCGTGGAACGAGATCTCAACGTATGGATAGAAGAAGCTCACCCATTTGTAGAAATATCGTTCCAAGAGTTCACGGAGTACAGAAGGAAAGTACTGCTGGAGCATCGCCTGTAGGAGCACGAGCCCGCCAATCGCAGATCCATACTGAGTAAACATGTTGTGTCTGTGAAGTTTGAATCTGTGATTTAGGACATAGACGGGGACAAGCCCAATTTTCTTTAGTATCTAGCAATGATCAGCAGCACTGAGAAGTTTCTATCCGTTTGGGATGCAAATGAGATCAATGAGTTAGTTGAAACATTGTTGGAGATAGAAAAAGGGAAGCTATCTGGATATAGCATACATGTAAATCCTCTGCAGATGAAAAGGTCACAAGAATTGCTGGCACTAATCATTTTACTGAGAATTTTTCTGAAGACATGCTTTGATTCATTTTGAACGGTATATACACGTTTATTCTAGCTAACTTTATAGTTCAGGTTCTGAGATCAACCCGATGTATCTAATGTGCTAGATTAGAGAGAAACTACATCAGGATCACCGTTTCATACCTCTGATACGCACGTGAAGCTCTCGCACCGAATTGCACTGTGCTTTTCCGACAGTTTTCAATTCCAATTACAATGGTCAAGAAATCGAGTTCGCAAACTTGAAGAAGGGTGGACAACACTGATTGGAAATTGTGTGTACATACTTGAGGAACTGAGAGCAATATCGAGCTAAACTGCGAATTTGGTCTGTGTTAGAATGTCGCTTGATGAGGTGATTTATAATGCATGCTTCCTAGCTTTCTGTGCGCACAACCGCTAAGCAAACAAATCGGATGTTTCCTTCCCTGCTTTTTCCGATAAAGAAAGACAAAAATGTTTATGTTCATACTCTCTTTTGGTATTCTTCCTGAAGAAGAAGCTTCTTTTATTGCATGGCCAACACAAAATTAATCAAGTTATTTCCTTCCTTTCAGTATTATATTTCGTTCTCGTGCAGAACGAGAGTTGGCCCAGCAAAAATAAATTTTTGTATCGATGCGAAGTCCCGTCATCAAACTTGGTCGGAAAGCCATTTCCCATAGATTAAACTAAAGTACATTTATTGCCGTATCCTTTAGCAGAATTATAACCATGTTATTTAGGAGGGTGCTTGCATGACGGCACGTTGCTTTTGATTAGTAACGGTGCAGCCTGAGCCATCCTTTTTCTTTAGATTGGTAACGGTGCCGTTACCCAAGCATTTTTCTGTTAGGAGGTTGCTTGCATGACGGCACAGTTACTTTCGTTAGTAATGATACAATTGGTGATTGCATGAATAGTTACGAATTATAAATTTTGTATTGTTATATGTATTTTATTGGTTTTATTCACATTAATCACTTTCCTAATTTCATTTTTATCATATAAGGAATCTCACTATCATCCCATCAAGGGATATTGTCCTTCCTAATTTTAAAAGAAACCAGCTAAGCAATTTAACCAGTATGTTTGGGAAATTGATTGGCAGGGAAGGCACCGTCTCTTTCTTAAGAGGGACCGCCGTCACCCAAGCATTTGTCTTTTATGTATACTCAGTCTGGTTTAATTGTAGATTGTTTTACTTTTTTTCCACAACAGTTTCCGTTTCTTGAGTAAATTTCAATTCGATATGCAAATGCGAATTCCTATCCGGTCTCCACCAGTCCAGTTTCCAGGTTTCTGGTTTTACCCTAAAAATATGACTTACCCCTACCTTTAGCAGCATTCTAATCACACTATTTATAGCGAGAAGGAATACTTGAAGTTGTCATAAGGAATATACGAACGTACGTATGTTACGAATGAACGCAAGCATTGCACGCAATTAAGGGATGACTTTTCGGACAATGATTATACCAATGGACTATTGAGAACATAAAGATTTTGAATTTCAAACGGTCAATTAGGGTATGTTTGTTTGAGTGAAGAAATTTTTGGCAAATTAGTCTTCTAAACTTTTTACGTGTTTGATTTGCTGAAAATGATCGGTTAACGGAAAACCATTTATGGTCAAAAAACATATGCATGCTTACAGTTAGGAAAATGAATTCCTTAACCTGAAAAGGTGGGAAACATATCTTTGGCATCCTTTATCATGAAATTTTCTCTCAAACAAACACGCCTTTAATGCCTATCTAAATGCTTTTAAGAGTTTCAGCACTCTATCATAAATAAAAGTCAAAATACGAGTTTTAGGGGATCTATAAAAAAGTTAAAGGCCCAAGGCTCCTTTAGACGAACTCCTGAAACCCAAAATCGCAAAGTGCCAAGGCCAATGTTACCAACAGTCGGGCCGAAAACATTACTCTTTGGTCGGCTGTAGAGCCCACTCACGTTGGTCGAATAGAAGACGCCATCACATTTTAGATCCGTCCAATTTCATTATTGATTTCCGACACTCATTTCCCAAACATATTACGAGCTATAATAACATGGTCATCCTAATCAAACGCATTGAAAGAGAGAAGGTGCCGACATCATTTGGTTACACATATTGGAATATGTTATCAAAGTTTAACTAAAAATTCAAAAGAAATTACAAAATACCTTATGTTTTTTTTTTGTTAATACCATCAACGGATTATATTCCTTTTTGAATTCCACGAGTTTCTTTTATTTGCTTCAACTAGAGTAAAAAATTTTCATCTTATGTATTTCATAGTAAACTCTGTAATATGACTTATTAATGATGTTTAAATTAGTATGTATATTCTTCAAATGATTTTAGTTATATAAGAAATTGGACATGCAGCTTCTATGAAATATTAGATACACATAATTGGTAAAAGCAAATTCCTATTTCGAATGCAATAAATTTCAAGCTTACAACGGTGGAGAAACCAATCCATCCACTCCTAGATTTTTCACACGTTTTGCCAATCTTTCCTATTCTACATTTTTTGAGATGTACAAATCACACACAAAATACAAGGCAGAAGAAATCTAAATATTACTACAATTTTTCCGGATCATCTGGCTTCTTCAACGTCTACACTGTGAAGCCATTCTGTTTCACTTCTTTGGCAGCCACTCCTCCATTGATGACCCCATTTTCCTTCACTTCTTTATCAGATTTTCCACTCTCTTTCACTTCCTCCTTCACACCATTTTCTTTCTTTTCTTGCTCTTCCTTTTCAGCCTTTGCTCGCGCTTCTTCCTCGGCTTTGTTCCTTGCTTCCAGCTCCTTTGCCGCTTTGAGCGCTTCTATCAAGTTCCTCAAGCCAGTCTCTGGATCCTCATTGTTGGACTTAGGCATCAAGTTCTCTGCAACATCGGCAGGGGTCATTTTGGTCTCCTCAAACAGTCCACTAATCATCGTGAATAGCGGATGATAGTCAATGTCCAAATAATTCATTGCAAGAACTTTGAATGCCTCAAAGCAGCAATACGACATTTCTATGTGCTTGTCCATCCTTCCTCTCCTTATGAGAGCAGGGTCGAGCTTGTCCACATGGTTGGTGGTGAATATGACGATTCGCTCTCCTCCACAAGCTGACCAGATGCCATCAATACAGTTGAGAAGACCAGATAGAGTCACCTTGCTGCCTTTCTTCTCTTCTTTCTCCATTTTCTTCACAGGATCGTCAATTTCGTCGTCGTCGTCATCGTCGTCCTTCCCCATTTTCTTTCTTTGGCCCGTCAGATCAAGCGAGCAATCAATGTCCTCGATCATGATAATAGACTTGCTTGAAGTTTCGATTATTAGCTTCTTCAGCTCAGTGTTGTCTTTGACCGCTGTCAACTCAAGATCATACACATCGTAGTTCAAGAAATTAGCCATGGCAGCGATCATGGTGGACTTACCTGTCCCGGGGGGACCATAGAGCAGGTAACCACGCTTCCAGGCTTTGCCTATTTTAGTGTAGTACTCTTTCCCTTCGCTGAACTTTCTGAGATCATTCATGATTTCCCGCTTCTTGTTCGGCTCCATTGCCAGAGTCTCAAACGTCGCTGGGTGCTCAAAAACCACATGGCTCCACTTGGTTCGCTTGTATCCAAACCAATTCTGGCTAGGATTGTTTGTATAGAGCTTTCTTTGCCGGTTTTTAATGGCAATCGCCTTTCCTTCAGTCAAGATGTGCTTAACATAAGATTCTGTGATGAATTTCCGGTGCCTCCGGTGAAAGGTGAGCCGGTAAAACCTCCGGTCCTCAGTCATCGGATAGAAGGAAAAAGACGCGTTCTTGGGGGTGGTTTTGTTTGACGACCACCTGACCTTCACCCCCTTGAACACGTCGGTGACCTCCTCGTGGTCATCCATGCTCAGAATGAGAGACTGGGTACTATCTTTGACGGCGTCCGCCTTGAGCCGCTTGGCCCGTGCAGTGGCGTTCTCCTTGAGGTAGTTCTGGATGGCCGAGTAGGCCTCGCTTCGCTTCAGCTTCTCCCCTGCGAACTCAGGGAACACAATCTCAATATATGGATAGAACAAGCTCACCAGCTTTCGGGTGTACCGCTCCACATGGTCCCGCAGCTGGGGAGGGATGTATTGCTGGAACATGGCCCATATGACTACCAGACCGCCGATTGCGGATCCGAAGCCCGTGAACATCTCTCCAGAAAACATTTTGTTCTTCTTACTCCAATGAAATTTGTGGGAAGGTCCAGTGTAGTGAATTAGCTTGAATAAGTAGTCATGACACTCCACCTATGCTGCTTTATATAGGGAGACAGGAGCTATGTGATTGGATACTCATTCTTGGGTATCAAGAAACATTTCCCTGAATTTTCTTATTTGTTTGTGGGATGGGAATTTGATAGGAAACCGGTCAGATTTTTGTCTTTTGGTGCCACAACAACTCGCTAGGAAACTGCTCAGCAGGCTCGCACTGAAGGACAAACTGTCACTGATCCTGAAAATGAGACCAGCCACCAGAGTTTCTCTAGGTTCAGCGGTCAACTGCAGGTAGAATTGCTGACCACCATTTCAAGGACTGAATTAGTCTCTTCTCTACATTTTTCCGATGGAACAGTACGCGCACGCATTATCTGCTGACGTGAGGCGGGTTAAGCTTTGGAACAGAATTCTGTACTATTTCGTGCTTTAAAATTGCCAAGCAACGAGCAAATAAAAAGTCGGGAACTGTCATATTGGTCTACGTTCTTTAACCGATTAGAGGTGCCTTTCATCTATCACCAATCGCCAAACCACAGAAGTTTTAGACACTTGCAGAGAGAACACAACGTTTTACTGGAAGCCTGAACGCATAGAGTCCCGGTAAGAGATACCTTCCGGTGCAAGCTAGGCAGCTTGATGTTTTTAAAAGAGAGAAAAATATTATCTCATTGTACCCGGTCAGCTTCAGAAGCTTGAGTAGCTTTACTTCTAGAAATACAGCAAAATTTTCAGTAGCGGCAAGATAGTTTGGAAACTCCAGAAACAACAACATCAAGCATTTGACCTAAATTGAGCCAAAGTTTCTTAGACACATGTTGCGAAAGTCATAATTCAGCATCCTAATTAAAGAACCTAATATATTTGAGGTGGTTGGATTGATTACCTTCTGATGTTATCTATGTGATGTCATGATTTAAAAAATTGGAGGCAAAGAAAAGAGCAGACTAACTTGTGAGCACGGCCTCCTTTAGAGCCAATTGCATCTCTTCTCAAAGAAATGACTTGAAAAAGACCAAAGCCTATGTCGGAAAGTGATATCCTTGGAAATTTCTAATATTATTGGTATATTTTTAATTTGTTTAATTTTGTCTTTCGGTTGAGATGATAAAGCGTGCATATCACCCAAACAATTTTAAGGTCCTAAAGGGGAGGCCAGGACGACCGTATGCCTTGAAGCTTCCAGAAGTGTAGGGTTTTCTGGATTATACTTATAAATTTCTTAGGGATATTATGAGCATTTCACTTAGAGAAATCTTATAATTGATGGAGGTAGACTGTGTATTAGGAAACTGGATTTTTGCCATTAGATCAAGGGGAGACATACAATTGTAATTTGAGATCGGTATACGTAAGAGTCATCTCCCTTAATTGGTAACTCCTTATATCCAACATAATAAAACGTAATAGAGTATTTTCTCCCTAATACTTCTCTCCAAAGTTTCTCTTTACAATCCGCAGTGAGCCGAGCGAGCGAGTGAAGAGGGCAGGCTAAGCTTAAGCGTCTTTAGCAAGAGGTGAACGAGCCAAAAGGGTCCGAGTGTCGCACACTTGCAATATCAAGAGTCGACCTGCTTATGCAAAAAGAAAACAATAAACAGAGAGTTACCCAAAAAAAAAGGGCGAGTTATTTTTTGATCGGAGGATAATAAGCGGGGGTACTTGTAGAGTAATTTGATTCTAAGATGACTGATACAATTCAATTGTTCATTTTTTTATTGTTATCTTAGGAAGGACGGTTTCCGAAGAGTAAGACGAAATGATGCTTGGTGTAGATATATAAAATATACATGACAACTACGAGACAAAAAAACCCGTATATTAATGTATAATATCTTTTTGACATGAGTACGACATTAAATATGCATTAAATTTGGGAAAATTGTCCATATAGTCAAAAACATATTGCATTTTTATCAATTCAGTAATAAATTTTTCAATAAACATTTTTACATTTTGTCAATTTAGTGCTAAACCTTTTTCATTTTTTGTCAATTCAGTCTATCCAATCAATTTTGATCGAAAATTGTTGAAGTGGATGGTCGACGTGGCACCTTTTTAATAATATTTTAATTTTTTTTTTTTATGTTTTTTTAAAAAATTTGGCTTTTTTTTCGGGGTTTCGGATTTGCCCGGCAACCCTTGTCGGCTAGATCTGAAACCCCAAAGAAAGGCAAAAAAATAAATTAAAAACCCATAAAAATTCAAAATATTATTAAAAATGTGTCACGTTAGCATCGATTGTCTACATTAGTAATTTTTGATCAAATTTGGCTGGACTGAATTGGCAAAAAGTGAAAAAAAAAATTAAATTGAATTGATAAAATTAAAAGATTTAAAATTGAATTGGTAAAAATATAACAGATTTAGGATTTTTTGTATAATTTTTCCCATTAAATTTTGTCTCACTGAGGACTGCCCTCGTATAAACACTTTTTAAGCAAGAGTCCCAATTCGCTTTTGCTTTCTCCTCCGATTAATCAATTCGGATAGCAAGAGTTCCAACACGTTTTCTTTCCTGCTCTAGTTAGTCAATTCGAACACGATTCCTACTCCAACATTTAAAATACAGAGTGTTTTGACTTGACTTGACTTGATTACGAAGAGAGCTTGAGAATACGATTGATAACCATTATATTTTTTAGAATAATTTCTACTTAGAAATATTTTTTTTTCTGATTTTATTCTCTTGATGAGTTTCTGATAATTTGAAAACGTTTGATAACTGTACAAAATTTTTATTTCAAGAATAAAAATGCGTTTGATACGACCTTCAAATTTTTTGTAACTTATAATTTCTTTTAATATTTTAATAATTTTATTACATTTTTCTCTTTTTTTCTTTTCCTCCTTCCTCCTTCAGCCAATTGCCCGTTGCTAGCCCTCGGCAAGGCCAAGCCTAGCCCAACCATGGTGAGATCGCCGACCTTGTTTGGCCGGTCGTCAGCCATTACCATAGTTGACGACTAGCAAGAGGAAGAAGAAGACGAAAAAAAAAAAGAAAAAGAAAAAAAGAACATAGCTTGGCCTTGATTCTAGAGTTGTTCCTGGGAGTTAAAAAACATTTTTTTTTTTTTACTTCTTGATTTTTTCCAAATTTATTTCCGGAAACAAAAGTATTGCCAAACGAAATTCTGTTCTTTTTCTTTTTCTTTTTTTCCAGGAAACAAAATAGTAGAATTAGGCACTATTTGGCATACTACTAAATAGCCCAAACTAATCCTTGCACATCTTTGATTGGCAATTTTAGGTCATGACAAATAGTTATTATATACTTTGTTTCACAAAAATTAAAGATATTTTCATATTTTCCCGTAATATCAATAATGAAGGTAATGAAAATTAATTTTCATTGACTAGTGGCGAAAAAATTAAGAAGAGATTTTCTGATTGCTGATTGTTTATGAACAGAGGAGGTGAAAAAATAAATAGAAAAATCATTCAAACTTATTTAGGGAAGACGCTTCTGCTGAGAGCTTTGAGTGTTTCTTCTCAATTATGTAATTCTCCGAAGCCTGACATGTGCATTATTTTTTATTCATACTTCATCACAGCAGAAGTGAAACAATCAAGAACTTATGGAGATCATATATAACTAATTTATTATGTACAACTGTGAATGATTTTTTTCCACATTGATTCAGCAGAAGTAAGTCAGCCTACTCATTCGATACCTAATCATATAGTACCAAATAGACGTGAAATTGAAAACCCTCTTAAAGCAATACTAGTGTTTGTTACTACTGAATAGAAAGCGAAACGGGACATGACCAAGTGGTAAGACAACGGGTGTTGGTCTCGGTATTCAGAGGTTTGGATCCTTTCGTCTCAAGGAATATTGGCTCTCTGTAGGACATTTATTTGGATGAGAGCCGTTTGTTTGCTTGGGTAGTCAAGTACGGACCAGTTCATAGCTTATCAAAAGAGAAAATAATCTCATTTTACCCTTATAGCTTCAGCAGCTTAAGTAGCTTTATTTCTAGAAAAACAGCAAAAATTTCGGCAGTGGCAACAATCTGTTACGTAACGGTCGCGATGTCATTAGTACAGTTCCGCTTTGTTGCTACACGTATGGCACCAAGTCTCGACCTAATCCTGAAGTTTAAATTTAAATTACTCATCGCCCTAATTAAAGAACCTAAAAATATCTACGGTGGTTGGATAAATTGACTTCTAACGTCATAGTTGGGCCGGCCTCCTTTGGAAGCTTTGCATCTTTTCTCGGAAAAAAAGTTGAAAAGGCTGTCTCGGATGGCGATGTCGTCGGAAATTTCCGGGTCTTTGTCGGTAAATTTTTTATTTGTTTTAGTCTTTATTTTATAAGCAAGCATATCGCCCAGAAAATTGAAGGAAACGTCTTGTGTCGTGCCGTTTTAAGCTTGCATTTGTGTTGCCAAATGCAGGTTTACAAGACAAAAGACCGAGAAGGCGGCCAAGAAGATCGGGCGTGCCTTGAAGCTTTTTAGGAATCTAGGATTTTTGAGATACTCTGGAGTATTTTTAGGGGTATTAATTCTACTTGTATTCTAGAGAAATCTTGTAATTACTGGATATAAATTGTGTATGTAGAGATTGGATTTTCAACATTAGATCAATGGGAGATATACGATCAATTTGAAGGATTTGTGTATATATATATAAGGGTCACCTCTCGTTTCATTTATAACATTCCATATCCAACACAACCACAACAAAAAAATAGACAGTTTCTCTTTATTACCCAGAATAGGCAAAGTGAGCGAGCAAGCAAGCAATTGACGAGGGGAAGGCTAAGCTTAGATGACCTTCGTAAGAGCAGAACAAGTCGAAAAGAGTCTAAGTATCGCACGATTTTGATCTCAAAAGTCGACCTATGACATCATGCAAAGTTGAATATGTACGTTAAAAAAACACTAAGAAAAGTCGCTAAGCAACAGCGCGAATGTTTCGTTCCCCGCTTTTTCCCCAAAAAAGAAAGTGAAAGATATTTGGGTTCACACTCTCTTTTGGAATCAGTCCTGAAGAATAAACGTTTATTATTGCGTGGCCATATAAAATTAATTAAATAATGTCCCCCTTTCTAGTATTATACTCGTCCTCGTGTAGAATGAGTGTAGACTCGGGTTTGTGTTAAAGCATGACCAGGGTCATGTATGGTCGGAAAGCCATTCTAATAACTTTTTCATGCAAATTAGGGCGAATAACTAGTATGAGCCCAAGATAAAATTGAGAATCGGACTTAACAGGTTATAGAAATTTGTTTGATTCCAAGTCTTGCAGTCACTATTTTGGTTCCCGATTGAAAAACAAGTTGAATCGGTATTGTGCGATTTAGTATAGGATTCATGGATAAGAACCAAACTAAACTAGAAAATGAGAATCGATGAATCGCGGTTACATGACTTGAACTTTTTATTAATTTGTTTTAGGTGTTCATTTTTTTTACGGATTTTTGTTATTGACAAATGGAGATTTTTTATTGTTATATTCACTTTCATTTGGTTAACTGAAAATGAAAAAAAAAATTTGATTAATCCACGATAAATCCTAAAATAGGCCTTGAAATCTATTGACATGATAAGTTTCCAAGTTTCAAGATATACATGGTAGATTCCAAGTTTTAAAAACTAGGGAAATTGGCTTTACTAGGTAGATTTCAAGTTCTACCTAACTTGGACTGATCTTAGCACAGATTGTTCTCCATAAATTATTAATACTGTATCCTTTTGGCAGAATTAACCACAGTATATATAATGAGAAAGAACACTCGAAATTTTGAGAATGAAGTTATGTATATACTGACATACGCACGCTACAAATGAACACAAGCAATGCACACGATGAAGAGACAACATTTCGGACAAGATTATACCAATGACTATCGAGAACGTAAAAAAATTTTGAATTCCAAACATTCGCTTAATGAATATTTGAAAGTTTCAGTTCTCATTCTTAAATAAAAGTCAATTTTTTGCGAGATCTATGAAAATGTTAAGGGCCCAAGGCTTCTTAAGACAAACTCAAACCCAAAATCGCAATGTGCGGATGCCAACTTTAAAACAGTTGGGCCGAAAATAATATTCTTTGGTCCACTGGAGAGCCCACTCAACTAAGCAAGTAGAATGTGCCATCACATTTAGACCCGTCCAATCTCCCTCTTGATTTGCGAGACTTATTTCCCGAGCATATTACAAGCTACTCTAACATTGATCACCCTAATCAAACGAATCGAAAAGAAAAGGTGCCGATATCTTTTGGTTATACATATTGAAATGTGTAATTTAAGTTTTAACTCAAAATTCAAAAGAAATTTTTTAAAAAAAATGCTTTAATTTTTTTTTTTTTAAGATCGACAGCAAAATATGTTCCATTTCAAATTCCCGTAACTTTTTTTTTTTTTTTTTTTTTTAATATTCAACTAAAATGAAATTTCATCTTTTGTATTTTCATAGTGGACTACCAATATGAATAATCAATTTTCTTAAATTATTTTAATTAGCAATTAGCAGATATATATAGAAATGACTATAGTTAATTATGAATTTGGAGGCCCGGAGTTAGATACATGTAATTGGTAGAAGCAAATTCCTGTTTCTTATTAAGGAATGCGCTAAATTTCAAGCTTACAGCAGTGAAGAAAAAAAAATCCATCAACTCCTATATCTTTCACAAGTTTTGCCCTTTGATATTCTACATTTCTTGAGATGTCACAAATCACACACAAACACTAGGCAGAAGAAATCTACACATTTTTCCATTTGTATAGTCTCAGCTGGCATCTTCAACGTCTACACTGCGGAGCCATCCTGTTTCACTTCTTTGGCAGCCACTCCTCCATTGATGACCCCATTTTCCTTCACTTCTTTATCAGATGTTCCTCTCTCTCACTTCCTCTTTCTCACCATATTCTTTCTTCTCTTGCTCTTCCTTTTCGGACTTTGCTCACCCTTCTTCCTCGGCTTTCTCCCTTGCTTCCAGCTCCTTTTCCGCTTTGAGCACTTCAATCAAGTTCGTCGAGCCAGTTTCCACATCTTCATTGTCGGACTTAGGCATCAAGTTCTCTGCAACATCGGCAGGGATCATTTTGGTCTCCTCAAACAGTCAGCTAATAGTTGTGAATAGCGGTTGATCATCTATGTCCACATAATTCCTTGCAAGAACCTTGAATTGCTTGAAGCAGCAATACGACATCTTAACGTGCTTGTCCATCCTTCCCCTCCTTATGAGAGCAGGGTCGAGCTTGTCCACATAGTTGGTGGTGAATATGATGATTCGTTCTCCCCCACAAGCTGACCAGATACCATCAAAAAAGTTGAGAAGTCCAGATAGTCACCTTGCTACCTTTCTTCTCTTCTTTCTCTATCCTCTTCACAGGATTGTTGTTTTCATTGTCGTCGTCTTCATCCTCCTCCTCCTTTTTGTTTCTCTGGCCCGCCAGATCAAGTGAGCAGTCGATGTCTTCCATCACAATAATAGACTTGCTCGAAGTTTCAATCAATAGCTTCTTCAGCTCAGTGTTGTCTTTGACTGCCGTCAACTCGAGATCGTACACATCATAGTTCAAATAATTAGCCATGGCTGCGATCATGGTGGACTTACCAGTCCCAGGTGGAAGGTAACCGCGCTTCCAGGCCTTGCCTATTTTGGTGTAGTAGTCCTTTCTTTTGCTGAACTTTTTTAGATCATTCAAGACTTCCTGCTTCTTGTTCGGCCCCATTGCCAGAGTGTCAAACGTGGCGGGGTGCTCAAAAACCACATGGCTCCACTTGATACGCTTGTATCCAGACCAATTATCGCTAGGATTGTTTGTATAGAGCTTTCGCCGCCGGTTTTAATGGCAATCGCATTCCCTTCGGTCAAGATGTGCTTGACATATGATTGTGTGATCAATTGCCGGTGTCTCCAGTGAAACGTTAGCTGGTAAACCTCCGGTCCTTGGTCTTCCGAAAAAAAGGAAAGGGACATGTTCTTGGGGGTGGTTTTGTTCGACGACCACCAGACCTTCACCACCTTGAACACGTTGGTCACCTTCTCGTGGTCGTCCATGCTCAGAATGGGAGACTGGCTATTATCTTTGACAGAGTCCGCCCTGAATCGCTTGGCCCCCGCAGTGGCGTTCTCCATGAGGTAGTTCTGGATCTGGATGGCCGTGTAGGCCTCTCTGCTCTTCAGCTTCTCCCCTGAAAACTCAGGGAACACGATCTGAACGTACGGATTGACCAAGTGCACCAGCTTGTAGGCGTACCACTCCATCTTCTGCTGGAGCTGGGGATGGATGTATTGCTGGAACATGGCCCATATGACTAGCAGACCCCAGATCACAGATCCGAAGTGTGAACATTTCTCCAGGAAACATGTTTTCTTTTTCTTGTAATGAAATTTGTGGGAAGGTCCAGTTTAGTGAATTAGTTTGAGTATTTAGTCCTAAAACTCCTCCTGTGGCTGCTTTATATGACCAGAGCTAGTTGCACATGACGAATGAGATCATCCGTGAGAGTCTCTTTAGGTTCAGTGGTCAATTGGAGGAGGTAGTATTGCTAGCCACCGTTAAGAGGAACGAATGAGTCTCTTCTCCAGTTGTTCAATATGGAATTATATGAGCACATGAATGCACAATCTGCTGACATGAGGCAGGTTAAGCTTCGGAACCGAATTCTGTACTATTTCGCGCTCTAAAAGCCGGGAGCAATGAGCTAATAGAAAGTTGGGAACTGCGGGAGATTAGCCAGGTGCTCTGAAACTAGGTTCTTATCTCATACTAGAAAGATGACAACTTAAGAAAACAACGGGATGCCCCCAAAACCAAGCCTCTAGGAAGAGGAGGAGCAATCACAATCGTGCAAATCTTTCTAACTCTAATTTATAATTGACTCGCAAATGGTCCACGTTCTTGAATCGATTGTGAGGTGCCTCTGATCTATCACCAATCACCAAATTGCAGAGAAAACACAACATTTTAATGGAAGTCGAACTCCAAGTGTCCCAACTTGAGATACCTTCAGATCCAACTTAGGCGGCATGAAGCCTCTCAGGCGCTTGATGTTATTAAAAGAGAAACCAATCTGATTTTACCCTTTTTAGCTTCAGCAGCTTAAGTAGCTTTGTTTCTGGAAATACAGCAAAACTTTCAACACTGGCAACGATGTTGTAATGTGACAGTCGCTATTTCATTAGTACCGACCAGCTTTGTTGCTGCTCTACATGTGGCACGAAGTCTCGACCTAATCCTGAGTTGACTTGTTGGCACACAGGTTGCCAAAGTAATTAGTCGTCACTGTAATTAAAGAACCTAAAATAGTTAAGGTCGTTGCATTGATCGACTCGTAACGTCATCTATGTGACGTCACGATAATAAAAAATTGGCAGCTTAAGAAAGAAGATCCTGTGGAGCCCGGCCTCCTTTGGGAGCATTGCATCTTTTTTTAGAGGAAAACTTGAAAATGGTCATCTCCGACAGCGATGTCCTTGGAGGTTTGCGGCCACTAAAGGTAGATTTTCAATTTGTGTAATTTTTTATTTTTAAATGTTGAAACGATGAGCATGCATGTCGCCCTACAAATTGAATGCCAGTCGTTTTATCATGCACATCGCTTTTCATTGGCCGAAGGTTTACAAGGCACAAAAGGTCGTGAAGGTGGCTAAAATGTTCCGGCATGTCTTACAGTCTAGGATTTTGTAAGGAATACTTAAATAAAAATTACCAAAAAAGTTTAAACATATTACACTTGTGTCAATTCAGTTTTAAACCGTTCAATTTGATCAATTTAATTCTAAATTTTTTACACTTGTGCTAATTCAATTCTAAACATTTTAATTATACCAAACTAGTCTTAAGCCATTTGACTATTTGTTAATTTAGTTTTGCTGGCTAATTTTAGCTGAAAATTGTATACATTTTCTTTAAAAATTTTCTGAATTTTTTTATTTTTTATTTTTGTTTTTTTGTTTTCATTTTTTTTCCTAACCTAAGGCCGGCAAGGTAGCTGGCCAATCCTTGCCCAAATCCGGGCTATGATGTCCTCACTAGCCAATGAGCCAAAATTCAAATATAAATGGTCAACTAAAAAATTTGGCTGATAACTAACAAAAATTGGCATTGAAAGTTATTGGTCGGTGTTATTCATTTCAAGCAAATTATAAGTCCAAATTGAGTTTTGTAAAAACTTATAGCTTTATATCACCCAAAACTATTAAAACCCTATAATTTCTCAGTTTAACAATTCCTAAATCGAACCTCAATTCAAATTTAACTTAATTCTGAATTTGAATCCTAATTCCAAAAACTTCAAGGGTGTGATCACTTACCGAGCATAACAAAACGAAGTTAATCGGACTTGGTAAGGCCCATGTGGCATGTGTTCCTTTTCCTTTTCTTTCTTTCCCTTTCTTCTTTCTTCTTTCTATCTTCGCTTATTTCCCTTTTCTCTGTCCGTTCGTTTCCTGCTTTTCCCTTTTGTTCTTTTGTTTGACAAGTCAATTCAATTCAATATTTTTAAAGAAAAAAGCTACCCCACTTGGACCAAGTCAAAAAGGGATGAAGGCAATATGACAAAGTCGAATGTCCACGTACCAAACGACAACAGAAGAAAGATACCAAATCGATGAGGGACAATTATTTCTGACTAAAGCAAAAATGCGCGAGGATAGTTACTTAACGAGAGGAGTAAGTTGGCTCTAGCAGGATTGATGGGATTTAAGTACTTACTTTTTGCTATTAATTTATATAGCATGAATCTAAACGATTGAAACGGTAAAAGGGCCAAAGTTAACTTTGATGGACCCTCGCATCGATCTCTAAACCCGTACGACACTTTCACAATACATAATTTGATGTCACGCCACAATGTGACTTCCATTGTGCGGCATATGACAATCTTGAGTCGGTGGAGGTAGAAAATCGGGATCAACCTGGTGTGAAAATCAGCATCTTTGACAATCTATGTAAAAAGGGTGCGGTCCCGCCATCTTTGTTGAAATTTTAAAATGACCAAATCATGTCCACGTTCGCAGCCCAGAGCTTGTTCATGATATCATAACAGCTTTCCAAATCCTCCAAAGCTTATCGTCATCACATCATTGCGGACGAACTCCAATTGCAAATCGATTTGAGCCGCCACCATCAAACCAAACCGCCGAGGGACGCAAATAAAGAAATGGAAACGCTTGCATGTGTGAAAATGCATGGAAGAACGAAATACTTTCTTTCGTGATTAGACAGGAAAAAACAGTCGATTCGGATTGAAGATGTCCGTCCATGTGCCTCACATGCAAGTTTTGGAGCATGGAGCTTTGATTTCGTGATGGTTTCCTTGTCAATCGAGGACGTTAGAATAGTCAAAGAAGGTGGGGGGAAAGACGAAATATTAAAATGGAACATTGGGATAGCTGATTTTTTATGATGTTAAGAAAAGAAAAATTATTCAAAAAAATATTTAGGAAGACACTTCTGCTGCGAAACGAAAGACAAGAAAAATCTGAACAGAAAAGAACAAAACTGAGATTACTCATCACATATCTGCTGCGCAACTAGACGGAAAGAAAATCGAGTAAACAGCGGGAAAGGAAGAAAGCAGAGGAAGGCTTAAACGTAGAACGAGATGCAATCATCAGAGACCTAAATTACTGGAAATCTCGAGACTGAGACCTTCATATTGTTGCAGTTCTCTCTCATCACTTGATCCCAGACTAAGACCTTATTTTTTTCCTTTCGACCATCACACAGAAAATACGATGCAGAGGAAATCTACATATTATTCCGTTTTTCCAGTCTCAGCAGGCTTCGACGTCTAAGCTGCGAAGCCATTCTCTTTCACTTCTTTGGCAGCCTCTCCTCCATTGATGACCCCGTTTTCCTTCACCTCTTTATCAGATGCTCCGCTCTATTTCACTTCCTCCTCGTCACCATGTTCTTTCTTCTCCTGCTCTTCCTTCTCAGCCTTTGCTCGCTCTTCTTCCTCGGCTTTGTTCCTCGCTTCCAGCTCCTTTGCTTCTTTGAGCGCTTCAATCAAGTTCCTCAAGCCAGTTTCCGCATCTTCGTTGTCGGACTTAGGCATCAAGTTCTCCGCGACATCAGCGGGGGTCATTTTGGTCTCGTCGAACAGCCTGCTAATAGTTGGGAGTAGAGGGTGATCCTCAATATCCAAGTAATTCCTTGCGAGAACCTTGAATGCTTCGAAGGAGCAATATGACATCTCAATGTGCTTATCCATCCTTCCTCTCCTTATGAGAGCAGGGTCGAGCTTGTCCACATAGTTGGTGGTGAATATGATGACTCTCTCTCCCCCACAAGCTGACCAGATACCATCAATGAAGTTAAGAAGACCAGATAGAGTCACCTTGCTACCTTTCTTCTCTTCTTTCTCCATCTTCTTCATGGGATTGTCTTTTTCTTTGCCGTCGTCATCCTCCTCCTCCTTTTCCTTTCTCTGGCCCGTCAGATCAAGCGAGCAATCGATGTCCTCAATCACAATAATAGATTTGCCCGAAGTTTCGATCAATAGCTTCCTCAGCTCGGTATTGTCTTTGACCGCTGTCAACTCGAGATCATACACGTCATAGTTCAAGAAATTAGCCATGGCAGCGATCATGGTGGACTTACCAGTCCCAGGTGGACCATAGAGCAGGTAGCCGCGCTTCCAGGCCTTTCCTATTTTGTTGTAGTACTCTTTCCCTTTGCTGAACTTTATGAGATCATTCATGATTTCCTGCTTCTTGTTCGGCTCCATCGCCAGAGTTTCAAACGTCGCGGGGTGCTCAAAAACCACGTGGCTCCACTTGCCACTAGGATTGTTCGTATAGAGCTTACGTTGCCGGTTTTTGACGGCAATCGCCTTCCCTCGGTCAAGATGTGCTTGACATATGATTGTGTGATCAATTCCCTGTGCTGCCGGTGAAATGTAAGCTTGTAAAACCTCCTTTCCTCCGTCTTCGGAAAAAAGGAAAAGGACATGTTCTTGGGGGTGGTTTTGTTCGACGACCACCAGACCGTCACCCCCTTGAACACATCAGTGACCTCCTCGTGGTCGTCCATGCTCAGAATGAGAGGCCGGCTACTATCTTTGATGGAGTCCGCCCTGAGCCGCTTGGCCCTCGCGGTGGCGTTCTCCATCAGGTAGTTCTGGATGGCCGTGTAGGCCTCGCTGCTCTTCAGCTTCTCCCCCGCAAACTCGGGGAACACGATCTGAATGTACGGATTGACAAAGCTCACCAGCTTGCGGGTGTACCGCTCCACGTGCTCCCGGAGCTGGGGAGGGATGTATTGCTGGAACATGGCCCATATGACTGCCAGACCCCCGATCGCGGATCCGAAGTGCGTGAACGTCTCCCCAGGAGACATATCTATTTCCCTCTAATGAAATTTGTGTGAAGTTCTAGTGGAGTGAATGAGTTTATGGAGTCCAGAAACTCCTCTCGTTGCTGCTTTATACACAGCGAGAGAAGCTATGAAATTGAATATTCTTCATTCTTGGCCATCAAGAACCAATTCCCAGAATTTTCTTATTTATCTATGTGACGACTGTATAATATGAATAGAGCTCGCACGCAATATGAAAGGGATTCAGATTTCTCGTTTTTTGGGGCCACACCAGCTCACTAGGAAAATTTTCAGCAGGTCGGTGGAGACTTCATCATTGACCCTCACGACTCTTTTTGTTTTTTGTCTTGTTTATGGACTCGCTGATCGTGAAAATCAGATCAGCCACGAGAATCTCCCTAGGTTCAGTGTTTATTTGGAGGAGGCAGAAGTGCTAATCACCATTAAAGGACTGAATGAATGAGTCTCTTCTCCACTTTTTTTTTTTCTTTTCAATATGGAATTGTATGAGCATATATATATATATAAACACATGCTCTGTTGGTTGTTTATTTACAAATAAACAAAATATGCAGTTTCTTCTCCCACATAGAAAAGTTAGGAGGACATAGGCCACTTTATAAGTATGAGTCTTTTCTAATATGTGCGGGTGCACGGTTATTAGGTGCACTTAGCTTGCGGTTTAATTAGCACTAAACTTTTTGTTTTCACTTTAAATTTTATTTCATATGGTTATCTTGTTAACCTTTATTAGTCAAAAGTTTGTATTTTTTCATTCAATATTTTTGGAAATTATGAAATTAGAAATTTTATTTTATTTTTTATTTTTTCGAATTTTATATGTATTTTCAAGATAACCTTTGAAATTATACTTATTCAGTTACAAACTTTTCCCGAAGGGTTTCATTTATTCATTTTGCAATCTTTCCCAAATGATTGTTTTTGTTCATTTTGCAACTTCTTCCGAAGAGATATCATTATTTACTTTGCAACTTTTGGCGAAGAGTTATCTATGTTCTTTTAGACCGATAAATATGTTAGTTAAAATTGAATCTTTTTTATTTTTCTTTCCAAAACTACAACCATCATTTCAATTGTTTCTTAAAGAGATTTTGGAAAAATACTTGAATTATTATGTAATGTGTTTCATGAGACTTTGTTATATACTAGAAGATATTTGTCGGTGACTATGAGCAATATTATGAAGCAAATAAATTTTCAAAGAAAGTGATATCGTGCCTCAAAGTCCAACTTCCTATCCAATTCAAAACGTGATAATGTCGCACTCTTTCACACTCCGAAAGAGCCAAGCAGAAGGAGAACGTCGGGATGGTGGGCTTAGTGGGGCCGTAAGAGGCTCAAGCTCTAATCTTGTCATACAGAAACCACGCGCGAAAAAGGAGATTGATTTCGGTTCTCCGACAATGACTCTGAGGTCATGGCGTCTGGTCTTATCTTACGGTGGGAGACCCCAGAAGGAAGCTTCAAGGAATGCATGGACCTTTGAAAAGTTGGCATTTTACTGGTAGCTTCTTGTTTGAGGGGTCCCGCCTTGAGATACCTTCCGGTCCAAGTAAGGCGGCGTTGAAGGTATCCTTTGTTTGAAGCTAACATTGGCTTAAAAAATTCATTGAACGGGAGCACGTGTTTGTCGAGCATGATGTATGCAAAGGAGAGAATAATATCATTTCACCTTTCTTTGCCTCAGCTGCTTGACTAGCTTCACTACAAGTTTGTGTTGAAAATTGTAATATATGGGCTTTAAAACAAGAAAAGAAAAGAAAAGAAAAGAAAGGTTTGAAAAGTCAAAAAGAGAGGCTGAAGAGGTATGTGGAACCTTCGACTGGGCTTTAAAGGGAAAGAAAGAGGGAGAGAAAGAGAAGAGCAGCGGGCAGAAACAGGGGAAAACGCGAAACTGGGGAGAAGAGAAAGAAGAGAAAGGAAAAAGAGAAAAAGGGAAAAAATTTTGGCGCGCTTGTGGTCCGGACGCCTCGTCAAGCCGACTCAAGGGTATTTTGCAAGACCGGTAAGAAATTGAAGCTTTTAATCACTTACTTGAAGCAATTGCCGCAATTAGGGCTAGAAATTCGGATTTCTTGGGTATTTGTGTGGCGAAGCCCGATTTTTGAGTCGTTAAGCTGTATATTTTTAGAAATGATACTTTGGGACGTTGTGAAGCTATAGCATCTTTCGGATCGTGATTCGAGTTTGTGGTTGTTCGGAATGGAATTTTGAAGTTGGGGGCACAATCTGATACTGTAGCGAACAGTGGCTTCGAGTCTCCTTTTTTGTTGTTTTCGGTACTGTTTTGGGGCGGCTGAGTTGGGGTTGTTGTTGTACATTAAGAGAGCTTTCTAAAGACTATAAGACGGCTTGAAACGGAATTTTGTGGAGTGAGTTATGGCGTGACGAAGTTGGCGCATGGGCCGCACTTAGCTGAAAATGATGGGTTTATGCTAAATTGTGAGCTTTTGGGGCGCGTAGGTGTCATTTTATCGACTAATAGGCCTAGTATAGGCGAGTCGTTATAAGAATATCCTTTTTACTCGGCCTTTTAATATTATTTTTCCGTTAATTGTTAGGAATCCGAATGCGTTGGTTCGTATGAGCGTCGTAGTTGATTTTGGCTTTTCCCAGGTGAGTGACACTATTTCTTCTTTGTATTTTAAACTCATGTTTTGAGAAACGTGGTGGATTATATATTCCATGAGTTGATAAAAAGCATATTTTGTTGCATAAAACAGGATCGAGCTATTATTGCCATTTTTGTTGTTCGAAGGGAATTATATTTCAACTTCGATTTGAATGGTTGTTTGAAAAAGGATTTGTGAAGTTTTTTGTGAAAGAATCTTGAAATGTTTTGGAGAATGCTTTGATATTTATATATCAAATTTTGAGTTGTGATATGACTTCATTTCGATGTTGAATTACTGGATATTGTGATTGGTGGTTGGTGCTCAATGTCTCCGTGGCCCCGAGGGGTGTGTGGGTATGCGCATACTATTCTAGGATATCCTTGTGGGCCGAGCCACCGGCTAATAATAGGTGGAGACCTTGCCAAGGAGGGAATCTTGGTCGTTTTGTCACGGGCGTTTCGCGTAACCATAGTTAGACATTTGAGCATGAATTGGTCAATGGAGTGGATCATTGACGTGTGATTTGAGTTTGGTCGATGGAGTGGACCATCGATATGATTTGATGAGATTAATCAATGGAATAGACCATTGATGCATTTTCTACGAGATTGACTAATGGACTCGACCATTGGTACTTTCGGTATTTGAACTATGATTTGGTATTATGATAAAGTGAGTTATGTTTGTGTTTTAAAATGTGCATAGGGATTTCTCGATCCGCTTAGAGAAAATGTGTTACTCACTGAGCCGTGGTAGCTCACTCCTCTCATTTACTTGTTTTTCACGTTCTTCAGCGAGTCGCGAATAGGCGTGAGCGTTCGTTCGGGAAGGACTTTTGTGGTGGAAATTTTTGGGTATGACTTATACATAGTTAATATGTTTATGTTTTGATTTTTGTGGATTATAGATATACTCTGATATTGTAACCATTTGCCCCTTTTTGTCAAATATATATGTGGATGTATATATGTTGATATCGGGTTGAAATTTTGGTTACGTTGAGGCTGCGTCCTTTGGAAAAAAGGACGGCCGTGTCATGCCCCTCCTTCTTGTGAATCGGGGTGTGACAAAAATTGTCTAAAAAGTCATAAACTTGTTACTCTTTAGCCAATTCAATTCTAAAGTTTCGATTTCACTAATTTTTTTGTTTGATTGATGACTTCACAAATACCATTGTCTAGGCATAGGCATAAGCTTTCAATAAGTACTTTCATTTTGATTTACATTTTTACTAGAAAAATTCATGAACTAATGAAATCTAATAATATTAGATTACAAGTACAAGTACTAGAGATGACAATAGATAGAGAGTTGATACACAAGTACAAGTTGAATATCACAAAGAGCTTCAGTTGAAGTTCCAATTAAAGTAGTAGGGCCATCAAGAAAAAGGAAAACTATTAAAAGGAAGCAACTCTAACCTATTAGAATTGATTGATAAATTTAGGAAGGTAGGAATGGCTTGCCACAAACAAATGGAATGGCCTATATGAGATGCTTCGGTTTAGAGGATCACAATCAGGAGTAACACAAGCTCAATTTATCAAAGTAGCTTCATTGAGGCATTTTATCCAATAGGTTGAATGTTACTCGGATAATGATCCTATATGCGGTGCTTAAATTTAGAGTATCACAATCAAGAATAACACAAGCTCAATTTATAGAACATTTTCGTTTGTGATTGACTTCACACAACTCTACTTGCATATATAGGAGCTAAAACAGACTACAATGTAAAGTGGGAGAGTCTAAAAGGAAGCACGCTTTCATGTCGTGTTTGTTGTAGAATCTTGAGGTCGAACCCGGTCACGACTAGATATCGATAAATTGGATCTTTGTGTCAAATCAAGTCTCAACAAACCACGCAACCTGTTAGGATTTACCACATAATCACAAAGAAAATAGAGAGTAAAAGTGAAAAAAGGGAATTTGAGATGCAAGATTTTATCCTGATTCACCTTTAAACTAAGGCTACATCCAACTGAGAATTCCACTATAATTAGTATATCACACATCTCAGTTACATCTCTCAATTTACAAGAGAAAGAGTGTATATATATAGCCATCTATGCCATCATGTCGATAAGGAGTATGAATCACACCCCAGTATGACAATAGCTCGTCCTCTTCTCTCTTTGCAAGTCATCACCATTAAGGTCCCTCACAAGCTACTCGCAAAAATTCCCAATTCCTCCAGAGCGTCGTCGAGCGTCGGATAGCCTCAGCCATAATCGAGCATCATTGAGCAAATTTATGAAGTCATGAGCTACGGTATTCTAATTTTTAGAGTTGGGTGAGCAAATTGGGGTCAGCGTCATCGGGCTTTTCATTGTTTTGACTTGGAGCAATTTTCCCTAGAAACAAAAATAAGAAAATTTTTTAAATAAAAAACATATTTTATGTGCAACATCAGGATCATTGCCGATTCGGCCATGTAAAATGGTTGGCATTGATAAGTATTTTTTGAGATAAATTAATCGAATGAACTCAATTGGCAAAATTGAAAAATTTATGATTGAATTGATAAAAGTATAATAGATTAAAGACTTTTTGGAGCCAACTTGTGGGTAGACATGTTGCCCCAAAGCAATTGCTCATCGTCCTAATTAAAGAACCTAAAAATATAAAAGGTGGCTGTATTATTGAACTTCTAACGTCGTCTACGCGATGTCATTGTAAGAAAATTTGTAAAGCTATCTCGGAAAGCGATGTCCTCGAAAAGCGAGTAAACAACGGGAAAGGAAGAAAGCAGAGGAAGGCTTAAACGTAGAACAAGATGCAATCATCAGAGACCTAAATTACTGGAAATCTCGAGACTGAGACCTTCATATTGTTGCAGTTCTCTCTCATCACTTGATCCCAGACTAAGACCTTATTTTTTTCCTTTCGACCATCACACAGAAAATACTAGGCAGAGGAAATCTACATATTATTCCGTTTTTCCAGTCTCAGCAGGCTTCGACGTCTAAGCTGCGAAGCCATTCTCTTTCACTTCTTTGGCAGCCACTCCTCCATTGATGACCCCGTTTTCCTTCACCTCTTTAGCAGATACTCCGCTCTCTTTCACTTCCTCCTCGTCACCATGTTCTTTCTTCTCCTGCTCTTCCTTCTCAGCCTTTGCTCGCTCTTCTTCCTCGGCTTTGTTACTCGCCTCCAGCTCCTTTGCTTCTTTGAGCGCTTCAATCAAGTTCCTCAAGCCAGTCTCCGCATCTTCGTTGTCAGACTTAGGCATCAAGTTCTCCGCGACATCAGCAGGGGTCATTTTGGTCTCGTCGAACAGCCTGCTAATAGTTGGGAGTAGAGGGTGATCCTCAATATCCAAGTAATTCCTTGCGAGAACCTTGAATGCTTCGAAGGAGCAATATGACATCTCAATGTGCTTATCCATCCTTCCTCTCCTTATGAGAGCAGGGTCGAGCTTGTCAACATGGTTGGTGGTGAATATGATGACTCTCTCTCCCCCACAAGCTGACCAGATACCATCAATGAAGTTGAGAAGACCAGATAGAGTCACCTTGCTCCCTTTCTTCTCTTCTTTCTCCATCTTCTTCATGGGATTGTCTTTTTCTTTTCCGTCGTCATCTTCCTCCTCCTCCTTTTTCTTTCTCTGGCCCGTCAGATCAAGCGAGCAATCGATGTCCTCAATCACAATAATAGATTTGCCCGAAGTTTCGATCAATAGCTTCCTCAGCTCGGTATTGTCTTTGACCGCTGTCAACTCGAGATCATACACGTCATAGTTCAAGAAATTAGCCATGGCAGCGATCATGGTGGACTTACCAGTCCCAGGTGGACCATAGAGCAGGTAGCCGCGCTTCCAGGCCTTTCCTATTTTGTTGTAGTACTCTTTCCCTTTGCTGAACTTTATGAGATCATTCATGATTTCCTGCTTCTTGTTCGGCTCCATCGCCAGAGTTTCAAACGTCGCGGGGTGCTCAAAAACCACGTGGCTCCACTTGGTTTGCTTGTAAGAATGCCAATTATCACTAGGATTGTTCGTATAGAGCTTACGTTGCCGGTTTTTGACGGCAATCGCCTTCCCTTCGGTCAAGATGTGCTTGACATATGATTGTGTGATCAATTCCCTGTGCTGCCGGTGAAATGTAAGCCGGTAAAACCTCCTGTCCTCGGTCGTCGGATAAAAGGAAAAGGACATGTTCTTGGGGGTGGTTTTGTTCGACGACCACCGGACCTTCACCCCCTTGAACACATCAGTGACCTCCTCGTGGTCGTCCATGCTCAGAATGAGAGGCTGGTTACTATCTTTGATGGCGTCCGCCCTGAGCCGCTTGGCCCCCGCGGTGGCGTTCTCCATCAGGTAGTTCTGGATGGCCGTGTAGGCCTCGCTGCTCTTCAGCTTCTCCCCCGCAAACTCGGGAAACACGATCTGAATGTACGGATTGACAAAGCTGACCAGCTTGTGGGTGTACCGCTCCACGTGCTCCCGGAGCTGGGGAGGGATGTATTGCTGGAACATGGCCCATATGACTGCCAGACCCCCGATCGCGGATCCGAACTGCGTGAACATCTCTCCAGGAGACATATGTTTTCCCCTCTAATGAAATTTGTGTGAAGTTCTAGTGGAGTGAATGAGTTTCTGGAGTCCAGAGACTCCTCTCGTTGCTGCTTTATACACAGCGAGAGAAGCTATGAAATTGAATATTCTTCATACTTGGCCATCAAGAAACCAATTCCCCGAAATTTCTTATTTATCTATGTGACGACAGTATAATATGAATAGAGCTCGCACGCAATATGAAAGGGATTCAGAGTTCTCGTTTTTTGGGGCCACACCAACTTACTAGGAAAATTCTCAGCAGGTCGGTGGAGACTTCATCATTGACCCTCACAACTCTTTTTGTTTTTTGTCTTGTTTATGGACTCGCTGATCGTGAAAATCAGATCTGCCACGAGAACCTCCCTAGGTTCAGTGTTTATTTGGAGGAGGCAGAAGTGCTAATCACCATTAAAGGACTGAATGAATGAGTCTCTTCTCCACTTTTTTTTTTTTTTTCAATATGGTATTGTATGAGCATATATATATAAACACATGATCTGTTGGTTGTTTATTTGCAAAATAAACAAAATATGATGTTTCTCATCCTACATAGAAAAGTTAGGAGGACATAGTCCACTTTATAAGTATGAGTCTTTTCTAATATGTGCGGGTGCACGGTTATTAGGTGCACTTAGCTTGCGGTTTAATTAGCACTAAACCTTTTGTTTTCACTTTAAATTTTATTTCATATGGTTATCTTGTTAACCTTTATTAGTCGAAAGTTTGTATTTTTTCATTCAATATTTTTGGAAATTATGAAATTAGAAATTTTTTTTTTTTTTTTTTGAATTTTATATGTATTTTCAAGATAACCTTTGAAATTATACTTATTCAGTTACAAACTTTTCCCGAAGGGTTTCATTTATTCATTTTGCAATCTTTCCCAAATGGTTGCTTTTGTTCACTTTGCAACTTCTTCCCAAGAGATGTTTTTATTTACTTTGCAACTTTTGGCGAAGAGTTATCTATGTTCTTTTAGACCGATAAATAGGTCAGTTAAAATTGAATTTTTTCAGTTTTTTTTTTCCAAAACTACAACCATCATTTCAATTATTTCCTAAGGAAATTTTGGAAAAATACTTGAATTGTTATGTAATGTTTTCATGAGACTTTGTTATACACTAGAGGATATTTGTCAGTGGCCATAAGCAATATTATAGGACACATAAATCTTTAAAGAAAATGGTATCGCACCTCAAAATCCAACTTCCTATCCAATTCAAAACGTGATAACGTTGCACTCTTTCACGCTCCGAAAGAGCCGAGCAGAAGGAGAACATCGGGACGGTGGGCTTAGTGGGGCCGGAAGAGGCTCAAGCTCTAATCTTGTAATACGGAAACCACGCGCAAAAAAGGAGATTGGTTTCGGTTCTCCGACAATGACTCTTCAGGTCATGGCGTCTGGTCTTATCTTACAGTGGGAGGCCCCAGAAGGAAGCTTCAAGGAATGCATGGACCTTTGAAAAGTTGGCATTTTACTGGTAGCTTCTTGTTTGAGGGGTCCTGCCTTGAGATTCCTTGCGGTCCAAGTAAGGCGGCGTTGAAGGTATCCTTTGTTTGAAGCTAACATTGACTTCAAAAATTCATTGAACGGGAGCACGTGTTTGTCGAGCATGATGTATGCAAAGGAGAGAATAATATCATTTCACCTTCTTTGCCTCAGCTGCTTGACTAGCTTCACTGCAAGTTTGTATTGAAAATTGTCTAAAAAATCGTAAACTTGTTGCACTTTGACCAATTCAATTCTAAAGTTTTGAATATCACAAGGAGCTAAGAGTATGGGCATGGGCATAAGCTTTCAATAAGTACTTTCATTTTGGTTTACATTTTTACTAGAAAAATTCATGAACTAATGAAATCTAATAATATTAGATTAAGAGTACAAGTACCAGAGATGACAAGAGATAGATAGTTGATACACAAATACAAGTTGAATATCACAAGGAGCTTCAGTTGAAGTTCCTATTAAAGTAGAAGGGCCATCAAGAAAAAGGAAAACTATTAAGAGGAAGTAACTCTAACCTATTAGAAGTGATTGATAAATTTAGGAAGGTAGGAATGGCTTGCCACAAACAAATGGAATGGCCTATATGCGATGCTTCGGTTTAGAGTATCACAATCAAGAGTAACACAAGCTCAATTTATCAAAGTAGCTTCATTGAGGCATTTTATCCAACAGGTTGAATATTACTCGGATAAAGATCCTATATGCAGTGCTTCAATTCAGAGTATCACAATCAAGAATAACACAAGCTCAATTTATCAAAACATTTTCGTTTGTGATTGACTTCACACAACTCTACTTGCATATATAGGAGCTAAAACAGACTACAATGTAAAGTGGGAGAGTCTAAAAGGAAGCACACCTTCATGTCGTGTTTGTTGTAGAATCTTGAGGTCGAACCCGATCACAACTAAGTATTTGGTAAATTGGGTCTTTGTGTAAAATCAAGTCTCAACGAACCGCGCAACCTATTAGGATTTACCACATGATCACAAAGAAAATAGAGGGTGAAAGTGAAAAAAGGGAATCTTAGACACAAGATTTTATCTTGTTTCACCTTTAAACTAAGGTTACATCCAACTGAAAATTCCACTATAATTAGTATATCGCATCTCAGTTACATCCCTTGATTTACAAGAGAAAGTATATGTATCTATATATATAGCCCTTTGTGCCATCATATCGATGGGGAGTATGAATCACACCCCAGCACGACTATAGCTCATCCTCTTCTCACTCTGCAAGTCATCATCATCAAGGTCCCTCACAAGCTGCTCGTGAAAATTCCCAATTCCTCCCGAGCGTCGTTGAGTGTCGGATAGCCTCGGCCATAATCGAGCATCATAGAGCAAATTTATGAAGTCATGAGCTACGGTATTCTAATATTTAGAGCTGGGTGAGCAAATTGGGGTCAGCATCATTGGGCTTTTCATCGTTTTGACTTGGAGCAATTTTCCCAAAAACATAAATAATAAAAAAATTTATTTAAAAAACGCATTTTATGTGTGACAAGAAGATCATTGCCGATTCAGCCATGTAAAATGGTTGGCGCTGATTGGGTATCCACATAAGTATTTTTCGAGATAAATTAATCAAATAAATTCAATTAGTAAAATTGAAAGATTTATGATTAAAATATTTATGATTGAATTGATAAAAGTATAATAAATTTAAGACTTTTTGGAGCCAACTTGTGGGTAGACATGTTGCCCCAAAGCAATTGCTCACCGTCCTAATTAAAGAACCTAAAAATATATAAGGTGGCTGTATTATTGAACTTCTAACGTCGTCTATGTGATGTCATCGTAAGAAAATTTGTAAAGCTATCTCGGAAAGCGATTTTTCGAAAATCTTGGTCATTATTGGTAATTCTTTTATTTGTTTAGGTGGCTTTTTATATTTTTTTTTTGGTTGAAACCATATCAGGCGCATAAGCGATGAGCCAACTTATACAAGTTAAGCAAATTAAGAGATAAGTATGCATATCCCACAAAAATATGAAATGCCATTGTTTTCACATGTACGGTATTTAGCACGCGGGTATGCCACGGATTGGAAGCTTTTACGAGGCATGAAAGGCTGAGGACGTGGCCAAGATGACTAGCTAGAGTTTATATATATATATATGCTCTAGGATATTGTTAGGGGTATTATTTCACTTATATTTTAGAAATTTTATAATTAATAGGAGTGAATTGTAGATGGAGAGACTAAATATCTTCCGTTAGATCAAGAGGAGGCTCATATATATTATAAATTGTCTCTTCATCATTTATAACAACTCATATAGTGTTTTGTCCAACCACACTTCCCTCTAGAGTTTCTCTTGACGAGCTAGAGTGGGCTAAGTGCAGGAGTGAACAATTGACGAGAGAAAGGCCAAACTTAGGAGACTCGATTAGTGGTGAATGGGTCAAAAGTCAAAGAGTGTCTTAATTTGACACAATCGCGATGTCAAGAGTCGACTTGCGACACGTATACAAATATGTATATATACATAAAAAATAGTAAATAGAGTGATATCTCAAAAAAAATTGAGAAGGAATTAAGTGAGGCTAGTTATTAATAGAGTTGAGTAATTTCATTCTTGTACTATTTATGAAGGATAGTTTTGGAAATTGAAAATTAAGACAAAATAAGGTAAATATATGAAAGATATATGACAATTACGACCCAAACATGTTGACATGAGAATGACATTGCATATGCCTTTTTTTCCCTCTCTTGAGACTGCTGTTGCTTGACAATTTTCGAAGCAAGAGTTCCAATTCGTTTTTTTTCCCCTCCTCAATTTAATCAATTTACACCGGATGATCGGTATCAATATGTCAATGAACGAATTGCCTCTCCAATTTTTTTTGGTTCAAAACGATTCCTTTAATACCTACCTTCGACCAGCGTTTTCGGAACAAGACGGAAGGGCCTCTGAATAAAGGATAGCCCAAATTGGTTGAGGTGGGGGCTTTAGTTCTCTGGGCCTTGGCAACCCAATCAGCAGATTGGCATCGCCGTAGCTGTGCACAACTTGGGCTTCACGGAAATGGGCCAGACGCAATCTGCAAAAGGGCCCACAGTCCCCACCCGGGCTGATAAGTACCCGAGGGTGGAAAGCCTATCATGGTGATCTAAGCCATCAGTTTCTTAAGCACGCATGTAGATCGGTTTTGGCTTCAGAGCACATCATAATTATACTGCAGAGGAAACTCGAACACAACCTGCAAAACCATCGACCAAGCTTCCCGAAGAATGTTGCAAAGTACTTGCTATTGCTCCTGCCATTGCCCCTTCGGCGAACGATTCATCAAATTTAATCTTTAGAGCTGGTTAGTCACCTCGCATTTGCTGAAGTTTTCTTTAGTGGATGCCTTTGCAGTGGCGGAAGACAAAATTGTTTCTTGCTTTCCATAAATTTTAGAGGACACCGGCGGTCAATTCCTGGGAAGGAAAGTTCAAATTGGGCTTCTTAGATTGCAACAACCATTTCTCTATTTTGGCAATCTCTTTGGTTGAGATCTGGATTTGGAAGCCGGAGTCTGACTAAACTTTCTTTGTCCAGCTATATGAAGGATTATGTTCTTTGTGGTTTCTCGGGTTTTTTGGCATAGAGGGCAGATCGATTCAGGTCCACCTAAGTACTCTGATCCGGAGGTTCGCGTCCATATTTCCAGGAGTCCAGTGGGAAGATCATGCTTAGTCGACACTATTGCTGCTCTGTTTTTTCGAATTCGATTATACATACTTCTCAATGAATAGTCCCTTCACTTAACTTCCAGTCCAAAACCGAGCCATCCTTCTTGGAATTCATACTTAATGAATTATAAGTTTCCAACTGTTATGTGCTCATCAAATAACCTTTGCTGAGTCCTCTCTTTCGACATCTTATTCTCCTAGTTAATCAAGTCAACCACCCTTTTAAGTCTTATTCTCCTTATTAATTAAGTCCGCCACTATTTGAAGTTCGTCACGATTCACTAGCCCTCCTATAACTCTTCGTTTTTTGGCCATACCTACATCCCAAAATTTGCCATTGGGGAAATAAATTTCTTTTAACATGACTCCATATAGCTAAAGGCTTTTCGCTAATCTCCATGCTTATTTGTCTAGCATGCTTCATTACAAGAAATCAAGTCTTCAGAATCTCAAGACAGATTTTTCTTGTTTTCAAGACTTCCCCATCTTCTCCCATGCATACCTAATTCAAACTCATTGTTTTTTCACCAAACAGAATCCACAACCTTACAAATGTAAATGGGGATTTGAAATATCCACATTTCATATTAGGGCAGGGCTTGTTGCACATAGTTCTCCTTCCACCCTTTCAGGCTTTAAGCTTTATCAAAATCAAGCAAAGCAAGCTTTACTCCCTATAAGAAACTAAAATTTTTTAACAAGTACTCAGAATTGTTATCTTGTTCTTCTGGGCACCACTCCATTTGGTCCCCAATAATTTCCATAAGAAAATTTTGACCATAAAGAGAGCTAGACAATATTTGAAACATTGGTCCATGATATTATTTTCCTAATTTAGAAGAATTTTAAGATAATTATACGAAGGCAAAAAAGTAAGAAAAGAGATTTTCCTATTGCTGATTTTAAAAGAACAGAGGAAGGAAGTAAAAGGGCAAAAAAAAAAATAAGGATAGAAAGATACTTCTGCTCAGAGTGTTGAGTGTATCTTCTCATCGATGAAAATCTCTGAAGTCTGACATGTGTATTACTCTTTACATAATTCATCACTGCAGAAGTGCAACAATCAAGCGAAAAAATAGTGATTTACCTGATAATTTCACAAAAAACTTTTTTTTGAAAAAAAAAATTGATAAATAAATGGCTCTCATAAGAAACACATTGGATTTTCAGCTCATGGTTATTTGATCGGAATAGCGTATATCGCCCAGGAAAAGGGCATGTAATCACAGAGCCGTCGATGACTCAAAACCAACAAAAAGAGAAAACAAGAAAAACCAAAACGAAAAAGAAAGAAATCAAGAAACCAATCAATCAAGAGAGAGATCAGAGCATTGGTTAAGGGTAATCAGTCACGGTTTAATCAGAAACACGGACCAAATTTAGATTTACTCATCACATCTCTACCGCAAAACAAGAACAAGGACGAAAAGAAAAGAAAAGAAAAGAAAAATCTGAGTAAAAACCCGAGAAAGAAGGAAAGCAAGGGCGAGATTCGACCTTGGAACGGAGAAGAAGATACGAGACAATCATCAGAGACTTAAATACTAGGAATCCCGGGGCCTGAGCCCTTCATATTGTTGCAGTTTTCTCTCATCACTTGATCGCACAGCAGATCCCGACTGGACAACAACCAAACGAAAGAAACAAACAAACAAACAAACAAACAAAGAAAAAGCTTCGAAAGAGACGAGCAAACTCAAACGCTAGAGCGATCGAACCAAACCAAGATGGACGGACGCTGAGAATCAAAGCAGCCGTCGGCTCGAGAGCGTGTGCCTGCGCTCCAGCGGAGGAAGAGAGATGAGAAGGGGGAAGCATCTTTGAGCTCGTTTTTATAGATCGAACCTGATGGGGGTGGCGTTCAGTGCAGGAAACCCTAGATCGTCCGGCCACCGCAGCCGCGTGGTTATGATTGATGGGCCGGGCCTGTTCTCATTTTATCTGGTTCGAGGCCCAAACTGCCCATGACAGATTGGGCCCAAATTCGCTCGAACATGGGCTACGTTGAGGACTCAACTTGCTGGCACGTCACAAAACTCTAGCGCAAAAGCATTTTCTTGAAAACGAGAAAAAGCAAAAAAAAAAGCTATGGTGGGTGAAGATCAGAGGGATTATGAGCATGGACTCCTTTTGCAATGGAGATCTAGAATCATATTCCCACTTTAAAGCCTATCCTCTGTTACAAATGAAGCGTCCCAAGTTTTTCCTCAAGGAGTTGTACCAGAAACACGATTAAATTGATGTACTGTCCATCATAAGATAGTTTTTTTTTGTCAGAATCGTAAGATGTTCACATGTACCTTCCCAACGAGACATTTTGAGCCTTAGCAGGCGAGCAAAATCGAACCGAGTAAAACTCCTTAATCATTATTATCATTAGTATTATAGTCAACACTCAACATTGCCATCGATTGTCCATCGATTAGACTAGGACGTGGGTATGGTTCCCCACTTGCGCTTGCTCCCCACCCCAGGCGCTTGGACAGAAGGTAATCACATAATCCTTGGAGGCGCAGCTCACCAACGGCGGGGGAGAGTCATAGGCGTAGCTGTAGTAACACGGACAGGCATCCTTGAAGATCCAAGAATACACGCTGGGCTTGCACTTCTCCGGCGTCCCATAATCGTTCCGGCAGCAGAACTTGTCGACGTTGAAGGCCAAGCAGGCGCTCTTGCAGGCGACGACTTTGCCTTCCCCGTTCACCACTTGCAGCTCTGCTGGGCACTCGTCGTTCAAGTTCTTCGAGCACCCCGGGATGCTGCACTTGGGCCACGCAGGCTTCGACTCTACCGAGATCGGGATGTTGTACCCGTCGACGAGGCTGACATCATAGAAGATGGGCTTGTCCTTGTCCGCCTGGATCGAGACCTGGACCAGTGTGGCGGGAGGGGTCCCGCTGAGGCCGCCGCAGGCGAGCCGCCCATCGCAGTCCCCGGTCTCGCAGGCCGGACGCCAGTTGGACCCAAACCTGCACCCGGTGCGGGCCCAGATCCGCCCGGCCCACGACGGCGGGGCCGAGAAGCGATGGATGGATCCTGGCGGGAGGTAAAAGCCTCCGTCCGCGATCACCGGTTGGCCTGTGTTGGGAGCCGTGGCTGGCCATACGGGAAATGGGCATTTGTTGTGGACATAGAAGTTGACCTGTCCTGTCGATACAGCATTCCCTGCGTGATGCCATTACACGTTAGTGAAAAACTTCACCAGCCAAACCAGACTTACAGCGATAAACATATAGGCCAAAATGTGAAAACTCGAAAGGCAGAATGTGAATCAGCAAATCACTTATGTCTCTAGCATCGAAACGCTGATCAATGACGAAGAACACAGGCGACACGAGTTCCATTGCGCATGCTGTTCGAGAACATATGGTGAGTGGAGGGAATCGTTACCGGGCGACAAGAGGAGACCAGTCAGGACGAGACAGAAAGACGAGATGAGATACGAGGACTTCATTCTGAAACGGAGGATTGAGCGGAGGAAACATGAGGCTTATGGCTGCCTTTTATAGCGGGAGAAGACGGTGAGATTTTGTGTGCTGCTTCCATTGCACTGCAAGTCTCGATGCGGCAGCCTTGCGAGGCAAGAAAAGTGATAAAAGGCCTTGGACGTGTTTAGTCGTCCCTCTCTCTGGTAGAAAATCTCGGTCGATTAAATTGACCATTAGGATATCATCTGCTCAATGAACTATTTAATTGCTTCAAGCATAGGGGAATGATAGAGTAAAGCCATGTATGCAGCACGCAGATGCATTGTCGTTCTCGTCAGTATAATCAAAACGAAAAGTATCCATTTTAAAATAATGAAAAAATAGCTGGGAAAAGCTTAACCCACCATTATCTTTTCCAAAATTCCATCATAATTTGATTTTTATTAGACGCAAAACATCTGTAATTTCTCATTGCAATTCATATGCAATAATATAACATATACAATTGATTAATTAGATTTTTTTATTTTAAAACCAAAGTAAGTATCCGAGCAATCTCTTATCATGGTTGTGAACAAATCTTAACGATCTTTGTTCTATAGGAGTAAGTCAACTTAGTCATTTGGTACATGTTCATGTGGTATCCATGAGATGCCAAATTGAAAACCCTCCTTGTTAGAGCAACATTACTATTATTAATATTTAATAGAAATTATAATTGGGGAAACAATGGGTATATTGGTCTGGTTACTTAGAGGTTTGATCCCTTTCGTTTCAATGCGTATTAAAACCAAATCTCTAAATCCTTGATTCTACAAGTGTAAGACAACTTGGGCATTTGGTACATGTTTATATGCTATCAATTAGACGCCACATAAAAACCCTCCTTTTTAGAGCAACACCAGTATTATTAGTATGGAATAAAAATTAAATTGGGGAGAGAACGATTCTTGGTCTGGTTAGTCAAAGGTTTGATTCCTTTTGTTTTAAGGAATATTATGGTTGTGAATGATTTTTACGACCTTGATTCTAAAAGAGTGAGTCAACTTGGCAATTTGGTACCTATTCATATGGTATCAATTAGATGCCAATTTGAACATCCTCCTTTTCAGAGCAACATTAGTATTATTGGTATTGAATAGAAATTGGAGGGACAATAGGTCTTGGTCTGTTTATTTAGAGGTTTGTTTACTTTCATTTCACGGAATATTAGAGCCAATGTAATTATCCAAGGATCTTTTATCATGGTTGTGAATGGATCTTTGCGACCTTGATTCTATAGGAGTAAGTTGACTTGGGCATTTGATACCTATTTATGTGCTATTAATTCGACACCGAATTAAAAAAAAAAAACCCTCCTTTGAAAGCAACACTAGTATTACTATTATTGAATAGAAACACAAATGGGGAGATAATGGGTCTTGATCTAATTACTTGGAGCTTTGATTCCTTTTGTTTCAAGGAATATTGAAACTAAAGTACCTATTCGAGGAATCTTTTATTGTAGCTGTGAAAGAATTTTTACAACCTTCATTCTAAAGGAGCAAGTCAACTTAAGCATTTGGTACTTGTTCATATGCTTTCAATTAGACGTCAAATCAAAAACCCTCCTTAAAGCAACACTAGTATTATTAGTATGGAAGAGAAATTAAGTCTCGGTTTGGTTATTTAAAGGCTTGATTCCTTTCCCTTCAAGGAATATTAAAACCATAATAATTATCCGAGATATCTTTTATCGGGGTTGTGAATGAATATTTCCATAGCTCAGTGAGGTTCACCCTACCTCTAGTGAAGCTTGCCCTTGTTGATCATCAGCAATGCTGACTTTGCCCAATGGGGGAGGGCTTCACTAGAGGTCCGCGAGATCGACCTCACTAGCCCTCATCTTTGGCAAGTCGCAACTAACTAAAGAAAGAAAAGAAAAAAAAAAGTATTATTAAAAATTATATACGTCAACGTCACTTGTGTCATGTAAGATGTTTGATATTGACGTTAGTGACTTCAGGACGAATTCAATTAATAAAATGTGAAAATATTTATGATTCAATTAACATAATTAAAAAGGTTTGAGACCAAATTCATAATAGTGTAACGTGTTTAAGACTTTTTAAATAATTTTTCATTTTTGACATGGACTTTTGAGGAATAGAATCCTGAGAATCGCCAACAATTCTAGTGCCAAAAGCGAACCACTAAATTCTTTTTAGTACTTAGATTTTTCTTAGGTTTCACAATTTTGTAGAGATGGTCATATATAGACAAAAATCTCCTTCAAGATGAGTTCTTCTACAATAAATGACTTTTTGACCATCTAATCTCTTAGAGTTTGACCAAAAAAAAAAAAATCTCTAGAGTTCACATGGACGTCTAACCTTTCTCCTCAGAATCTAGCATTAAAACCCGAAATCTCACCTTTTACAGTATCTACCTAACACACCATTGAATGACTTCGCGTAATTCTATTCGTAGATCCATCTCTGCTTTAATTAAAAAAAACAGAGCGAGAGCGAGAGGGAGAGAGAGAGAGGTTTCGCCACTTCAGATTTTCCGACAAAGGAAAAGGTTACGTGGGGGCGTCGGAGTCGATCGTTGGAACCGTCGAAAAAACGGTCGTGACGGTGACGGAGTGCTTCTCAAGACTCGAGCTTGGGTCCCCGCAACTGCCGGGACGCAAACGCTGCTGTGCTGACTCGTGACAGAGCCGAGCCCAACCGAAGCTTCCGGAGAAGAGAAACACGGCAGAGCGACCGCAAAACCATTGACGTTGTCGACATCGCCTTTTCCCAGGAATAACTCCGGCGAAAACCCAAGGAAGAATCCTGTGGGCGCCCATCAAACTTTGTCTTCTGGGGAAAAGGAAAAGAGAAAAGAAGGGACGCAAGTACAAACCCATTACCTGAAACTCCCTGACCAGTGACCAGTCTCCTCCAAATTCGCGCTGAATCGATTCTTTAGAATCCAAAGCCCCGCTCTTTCTTCCGTTTTTTTATTTTTTCCCTTTTCTCCCTTCCAAAGGTCGTACCTTAGAGTTTTCTTTGGCTTGGCAATAAGAATCCCAGAACGAGCTTCTCCTGGCGAAAGCAGGCTTTTCGTTGTAATGGGTGTTCCGGATTTTCTCCTTCTCTCTCTCTGTTTTCTGCTCTTCTTGCCTTTGCGCGGTTCTGCTGTTCCGGTCCCGAGATGGCTGCTTGGGGAGCAAACGTAACGAAATTCTCTCTCTACCGAACTCTTGCTCGCTGCCTGAGATGGGCGTCATTGTTGAACTCAGAGATGATGGTGACTTGTTACTGAAAATTTTGGCAGGCATGGATCGGGTCTTGGAGCTAAGGCTGCTGGTTCTTCTGTTGCTTTTGATCCGACCCGAGTCACTCAACTGTCTTGGAACCCCAGGTGCTCAAGCCTTTCTAGTCTCTGTCTGTGTGTTTCTGTTTTGCTGACATTGTCTTTCAAATTGCCAATGCACTGGTTAGTTTAATCAGAGATAGTCTGAATTAGTCAATGTCTTCTAGTGTATGTGTTGTGAATTCCTGAGTTGGAAGGTCATTGGTTAAGATGTCCCCAAAATTTGTGTCATCGCAGGGCTTTTATCTATAAGGGGTTTTTATCTGATGATGAGTGTGATCATCTCATCAAACTGGTTAGTCGTTTGTTCCTTCTAATGTTGTATTTGTGGGCTTGATGGAGATTAGATAGAAATAGGATTGACAAGATTGGTTTTTTGATGGATCAGGCGAGGGACAAGTTGGAGAAGTCCATGGTGGCTGACAACGAATCGGGAAAGAGTATGTTGAGTGAAGTGCGGACAAGCTCCGGAATGTTTCTGCTGAAAGCTCAGGTGGCTGGATTCATCTTTCGAGTTTGCATGATGTTTCTTTCTTTCCCTCAATGAGGTCCTCACTCATAGCTGCTACTGCAATCTATCTGCAATATTCGCAGTGTCCCCTGAGAGATCTATGATCACCACATTGTTAACAACTGCTAGTTACTCGCATCTAGTGGCATGTTGAACGTTCGAGTTGCTAGTTGACTTTGATTTTGACAGTCTGCTCGAAAGGTTTTGCATGTATATGTATTAAATATTGGGAACGTGGCTTTTGAATGATAGGGTCTTTGAGTAGGGATGTACTTGAGAAACATTTTGCTTCTTAGGGTTCCAGTCCAGAACTGTGGACATGTATTTCGACTTTGCGTAGAAGCCTTTGTTTAAAAACTATGAAAGTGGTGTAGGACTTATGTATTGTCTTGACTCTACACTTGATTGAAGGATGAAGTCGTTGCTAATATTGAGGCTCGGATTGCTGCATGGACCTTTCTTCCTAAAGGTAAGGTCCTATTGTATTTCATGGATGAGCTACTTCTTCCTGTTCTATGACGTAGTGTTGTCCTTCTGTATGCTAATTTGAGCAATCCAACCAGAAAATGGAGAGTCAATTCAAGTACTCAGATATGAGCATGGAGAGAAGTATGAGCCTCATTATGATTATTTTATTGACAAGGCTAATCAAGAGCACGGTGGCCACCGAGTGGCTACTGTCTTGATGTACTTGTCTAATGTGGAGAGAGGCGGGGAAACAGTGTTCCCCAATTCAGAGGTAAGCAATTCTTGTCGATGAATCGGTTTTCTATTTCTCATATGGTGTTACTGAACCTTAGTCTTTCTCTTCATTTCCATTTCACAGGCCAAAATGTCTCAACTAAAGGAAGATGACTGGTCTGATTGTGCCAAACAAGGTTATGCTGGTGCGTGGATTAAATTTGCAAGTCTTGCACTTTAGTGTCATCAACTTTCCGGTTTTGTTGTTCATTTCATTGGCAATTATTTTAGTGTTGCAAACAACTAATTCAATGTTAAAAGCATGACTGGGCTGTAATACTGTTTGTGCTTACATGAAGTGTAGTGAGTCCCCAGCTATAGACTGCAAAACATGCAAAGATGACGTAGGTTAACGATTCCTCCAAGTAGTTTTAGACAGTGGATACAATGTAGTTATGCAGGGCAACACTATTTAAAAGAATAGATATGCTTGAATCATAAGGGTGGCGAGTCCAGGTGAGCCAGCTTGCACTGTCAATTGAATTACTTTGATTTGTCCATATGTGCAGTGTTATTCATAATTTTTGTTACTTTTGTTTGCCGTTCATACCAAATCACTCTTCTGTTCTGACCCTGTCATTCATTTCATCAGAAACTTCCACAACTGTGATTATTTGTGTTATTTGCAGTGAAGCCGAAGAAGGGCAACGCTCTGCTGTTCTTCAGTCTCCATCCCGACACAACCACAGACGATACTAGCTTGCACGCGAGCTGCCCTGTCATCGAGGGCGAGAAGTGGTCTGCGACCAAGTGGATCCACGTCAGGTCCTTCGACACGCCGCCGGATTCAGTCACTGTCGGGGAATGCAGGGATGAAAACGAGAACTGCGCTTCATGGGCGAAGGTCGGCGAGTGCGAAAAGAACCCTCGCTACATGGTGGGCTCCAAGGACGTGTACGGATCCTGTAGGAAGAGCTGCGGGGCCTGCTCATCCTAGAGTTTCTTTCTCGTCGCGCTTTTGCAGAGTTGATTGTAGAAGTTCCATAGAGATGTACATACACAGCCATTAAGGTTTGAGTAATTTATACAGCATATGCATGAGGGAGTAGCGTGTCTTGTACATTCACAGTGGAGTTACAAGTACTCTGCCAATTCTCTCTCGGTCCACCGTGGTGCTTTGACATGAAATTGATTGTTCGCTTGAGAAGATCAAAATCGGTCCCTACTGATTACTGGTGATTGTTAATTTATTATTGTAACGCAAAGAGATTGGCTGTTTCACAAAATTGAAGAATGGACTCTGATTGTTCATCGAAAACATTTTCCTTATTTTTGGTTTGTTTTGGTTTGTTTAGTTCGGTAAGGTAAATGAACCAATGAAAAATGTTTTCTTGATCAACAAAAGACTATACTTAAATTATGGAAAATGATTTTTTTCATCAAAAATTAGAAAATTTCAATTGCTAAATTGTTCTTTTCAAGTAAACTCTCCAAATTCAAACTCTCCTTTCCAAAGAAAATTAAGTTTGTTCGTAACAAACGCAATCTTAGCGTGACATTGTATAAGCTTCCCTTGTTTATGTGATTAAATTGCAAAATGAATTTCTTCCATCAAATAAAAAAAATATTAACATGACACAAAAACCATACACACTCTAATGATTATTTTTTAATGAAAGTGCAAATTTTTGGCCGAAAAATGAGTGAAGTTCCGACACCCATTTTTTTTTTCCTTGTAACAATCAGGCTGTTCCTTCGGAGAGATCGCGAGAAAGAAATTCGACCAGGAATGTTTGCACGAGTTGAGTTAATCTCGCACGTGAAAATTGATATCGACAAGAATTATCTCTGATTTCTTTTATATTTTCTTGAACACGTAAAACGGATTATCCGCAGGCGAGAGACGGGATTCCACCCTCAGCTCGCCGAGACAGCTTCCGCCGGAGTCGAGCCGCTCGCCGGTGCCAAGCAACCGTTCGCGATTCAACAGCAACCCTCAAGAAAGCATCGACCCATCATTCCCCAAGAACAGCAATCGACAGATTCAACGGTCGATGCGGTCCTGAGCGCCGAGTCTTGAGGGTCTTGCTTCTTCTTCGCTCGAAGCGAAGGAAATGGCGGTCTCGTCGTCTCCCATCTACTCCCCGCTCCACGCTAACGCCAGCAACTTCGACCTGTGCTTTTCGCCGCCGCCTAGGCTTCTCCGGCTTGGCTCCACTTCCGGGCCCACAATTAGACGAACTGACTTCCTCGTTCTCGCTCGCAGTACGCTCTTTTACTGTAATTTCGTGTGTATGTTGTCTCAGGAGTAATTTTCATAACAAGAATCTCATGGCAATCTCTGGGTTTCGTCCCTTCTTCTTTCCTGATGTTGTCTGTCAGAATCGGGCGGTGGGTTGGCGAGTGAGGACAAGAGAGAGTTGCTCGAACGCTATGGTCTCGACCCTGATGAATTCTTGTCCGACCCTTCTCCTAACAAGGTCTGTGTGTGCGTGTGTGGAAATGTCAAATGTTCATTCAGCGCCATTAATCAATAGTAATATGTAGTTATGTGCTGTTTATTTTGTTTTCGCAAATGTCTGAAAGCCTCAGCGTGATTCCTTCGTCCTGCATTGGGGAGAGACGATGTCGAGACCTGACTTTGAATCGATTTGGCTTTGCCTGGTTTTTTTATGTTTTATTTTTTATATGTTGCTCAGGCAAGAAGGAGAAAAGATATGCAAGACACAGGACGAGGCAAAAGAACTCAGCAAGAGGATTTGGCATCCCCACGGACCACTCATAAGCTGCTTCAGGTTTAGTTTCCTCCATTTTGCTTGTTTTAGCTAGGTTTCGGATTTCTTAATTTATTGGGGGGAAGGGGGCAAATTGATATAATTGATCTATTCTTTGAGAGGCCATGTCATCTGAATAATCTGAGGAATGAGACTGAAGAATTTTTGGGTTCTTTCTTACAAGCTTGCCATAGCATTCCCTTCAAATTATCATGAATTTTACTCCTTTCTGGTGACTTGGATGAAATTGGGCTTAACCGAATCCTTTCAGAGATGATCTTGAGGGGTCTTAGATTAAATTTTAGGCCTAATTGCTCTGCATCAAATTTAGTCTTGCCACATAAAAGGGAAATGTATGATTGTTAAACAACAGGTACTTGGAGGGACGGCTCGAAGAAAGAAGTTGCTCTCGCCAAAGGGAATGGATGTGCGCCCTATGATGGAAGTGGTCAAAGCTGCAACTTTTTCTATATTACAGGTACCTCTCTCTCTCTGGTTTGATTGTTTAATGTTGAACTCTTATCCCAACCTCTGAAACTTTGTTAGGCGGCTGGTGGCAGTCCTGCATCTTTAAGGCCTGGTCGTTGGTTGGATTTGTACAGTGGTACAGGATCAGTTGGAATTGAGGCCATCAGCCGAGGTTGTTCTCAGGTACGAAGATTGTTCTATAGTTGCTTTGTTAGTAATACAACATGCAAAGTTATGGTAGGGTTTGAGTTTGTTGGAGATCAAGTTTGATTTTGATTGTGAATCTGCGGATTTGTACTTATGACCAACAGACTGTTATTGTTGTTGTTGCAGTTATTATATTAATTATTATTATCTTAGTTATCTGATCTGGTGATATTTCAGGTTCACTTTGTTGAGATGGATCCGTGGGTTGTGTCGGATGTCTTACGACCAAATTTAGAATGGACTGGGTTTCTTGATGCTGCAGTTATTCACATGGTCCGTGTGGAAGATTTTTTAGAAAGAGCAGAGCAATTTGTTGGTACTCTCTCTCTCTCTCTCTGGGCAGGTCTCATTTATGCTTTTCAACATTGCTTTCTCACTTTATTACTGTAATAAATTCTGGCTTGCACATAGGTGTTCCATGTTTAGATCCTTTGATGAGAACGAGTTTAAGGATGTTTATAACCTGTAGGTTTTGGCAACCATGTCTCTTAGAGGTGGCTTTTGGCTGTGTGCTTTGGCTTTTAGTTGGATCTATCTGGGTGTATCTTTGTTTATATCTCCTCCATAATTGTAGTGAAGTTCACTGCAACCACACCATGTATTAACAATTATTTCAGACAGTCAGGAAAGGTGATTAATAAGCGTGAAGAAAAGCTCATTCTGATAATTGTTCTACAAAAAGTTGTCTTAATGAAGGATAGGAAAGTTGTGACATTTTTCTTTGAAGTAGTTTTCTCACTGTTTGGCTAGTGCATTTGTCTTGAGTAATTGCCTAGAAGGGGTGGAGTCACACTCATTGTCCATTTATGTCCAGTATATGAAGATTCTCATTTTCTCCAGGTAAAGATGGTTCATTTGACTACATAAGCGTTACACCCCCTTATATGCAAGTTGACTATGGAGTACTGATGGACCAACTCTCTAAATCACCATTAGTGGGAGAAGATTCTTTTGTTGTAAGTTTCTTATCTCCTACTTTGCTTTAGTTTAGGCATAAACCTTATTCTTTTCACAATCAACTTTGTTCATTTCATCTCATCTATTCAATTTCCTTTTTAGGTGGTGGAATATCCTCTAAGAACAAACATGCTAGATTCTTGTGGATGCCTTGTAAAGGTATGTTGTATCTCTATTGTTATTCATTCTCTTTCGTTGCATGTGCTCAGAGGAAACAACAAAATGTTCCAATGCTATGTTGAATATGGAGTTCCATGAAAAATTTTGCCAAGCACCGACACTTTTTGCCAATATAGAGATCTTTCCTTTGGAAACCAATCTTTGTACTTCGCCTCTAAGCAAATAGTATCCTAGGAAGAATGTTAGTTTCTTATTCTTATTTCCATTTTGCCACACTTTACACTTACTGAAACATTTACTTATGGAACTCATATATAAGTTTGTCTTTTTTGTGGTGAGGGATTACTTTTTGGTGTATTAACTCTGGTAAAGTAGACACTTATATCTCCACGGCACATTGTGTGATTGATACAGCATAAAACAACTTCACTAGGTCATTTCATCCTTGTTTGCACTTGACATGAGTGCTTCATCAGGATTTATAAATTAACAATTGAAGTGGTACTTGAGAGCACTTCTGCTATCTCAATAAACTCTTTTAACCCTATAGCGAATTTTGGGTTCATATGTTTGCGATACTTTGGAACTTTGCAAACCCTGTATGTCACCAACTCACTGTGCTTTCATCTAATCTGGTAAACTGCTACCTGTAATATCTTTTCAATGTACAGATTTTGCTGTACTCTGAGATGGTTCAAATGTTCCTTAAAATGTCATTAATCGAAAATCCATGATTCCATGTTAAACAAGATCTTGAAAGCTAAAGAACATCTGATGTCAATATACATTAACAAGCTAGACAAATCTTGTTGTCTGAGTAATGCTGGTTATGCTATGCAAAGTGAACAAATTAGTGTAGCATAAAGAGGCCTCATATCTAACTGCTCCATCTTCCCCTCCCTCATTCCTGTCCTGGTTGTTGTCACCATTCAATGTGACAGACTGCGAATTTTCTGACTGCTCACAACTGGCAATGAAAGTTCTTATTCCTGGCTTTCTGCTTTCACCATTCCAAAATCCATGATGTTGGTAGTGGAATCTCTCATTCCCGTGCTTGTTGCCGTCACAGTTGCAAAATTCATGATATACATGAAGTTGACAACTACACTCTGTTTGAGATGGAAGTTCATGAAAACTTATGTTTGTGAGGTGGTATTCTGAATATGCAGATAACTGATCGACGCTTTGGCCGGACGCATTTGGCAATTTATGGGCCTAAGTGGTCCCAAAAAAAGAGGAAGTCGACTTAACTCTGGCTGATATCTGGAAGTGATCCAGTGCTACTCCGTTACAGCAAAATATGTTGTTAAGCCATTTACTGTTGACATCTACAGTGTTCAGAATGCCATAACTGCTGACTGATATCCTATTACTCTTCCTCTTAATTTTCATCATGCTTCATCAAAGGCACGTTTCAGATGCTTACAGTAATCTGCTTTTTCATCCATCTCAAGTGTAAATTGATTTACGGTTATGGCATGTAGGAAGATTTAGGGACATAAATATTAGTTTCATGTGTTGCAGGGAAGAGTCATGGCATTCTTGGCTGGCTTCAAAGTGAGTCTGAGAAGGGAAGGTCAAGTCCATGTGCCTTGGGCTGATTCTTCAGAATAGATAGGACTTAGCATTTACAGAATCTCTGTATCACAGTACTGAGGAGTTTTTATCTCTATTTTTGCTCGAGCCACTCAGAGGAGAAAAATTGCTGGGTTTACTTTTCTTGCCTTGAGTCTACAGGCCATCATATTCATAAGCAATCTGGTCACATGCTATAAGGAGTCTGATGTGGCGATAGTCATGTGGTCCCAAGTCAGATTCCATGGTTTTAGCTTCTAACTTTATCCCGGAGGTCATAACATATATATACATATACATATACATATGTTCTCTCTCTCTCTCTCTCTCTCTCTCTCTCTCAGTTGTGTCCGGTAGAAATATGCAAAAGTGAACCCAAATGAAAGCATTATTCTTTTGGGCTAGCGAGGTTTCTTCTTGGAGAAAAGTTTGGTTAAGATCAAGGGAAGGCAAGGCAAGGCGACCGATTATCTCCTTATCCTGGATCTTTAAAGCGCGAATTATAATAATTCAGTTTCTCTATTTTTTATTTATTTTGTTCCTAAGAATAGGTTTGAAATAAAAATTTATTTGGTAATGTAATTTCATTTTTCTTTTGGGACATTTTAGTCCAAAAATAGGTTTGAAATAAAAATGAGAAGCAAAATTTTTTGACTTTTCTATTTTTGCAATAAAAACAAAAATAAAAACACTTCTCATTGCTTGCTCTTGTCACCATCCGAGAAAGATATATTTAAGAAGGCTTATCAAATGAATTTTTATTTTAAAAAAAGATTATGTCATTATAAAACATGTGTTTATATTGGTAAATTTATCCAACGAATAGAAATTGAAAAAGTTATTTCTAGTCAGAAATTATTTTTGGGAATCATTTGCACTCTTAGGAGCTGTGAACAAACGACTGGGATCTGTGGCATTGTAAGTTTTGTTCGCATTGGTTGCGTATAGATCATCCTGTTGCCATTTCCTTAAGAGCAGACACGACAGGCTGTCAATGACAGCCATGGGATGCTATGTCGAGCCTTTATCCTGTTGCTATTTCTCTTTGGGTTTCTGCCAACTATTGGTTTTCATCGGACGGGGGGTTGCCGAATTGACCGCATTGCTTTTTCCACATTGCGGCAAACATTCTGCTCAGAGATGTCATCATTTGACTTCGCTTTTGGTTGACGGCACAAGGACGGGAGCTTTGTTCATGACTTCCACTTCCCTGACGAAGCATGCTGGTCGATGTCTTTTCCGATCAGGTCCATGGGACCGGGACATCACTAGCACCGTCGGCATCCGATGGACGCAATGTGACAATCCGATCCGGCACCCCTGCATCGACGCCAGGTAGATGATGGGCAAAACCCGAGCATCGCATATTTCACTGATTGTCACGAGGCGCGGTATGGACCCATCGGGCTAGGTGTGTAGTAGGGGTTTGCTCTTGACATTGTATTGACAATGGTATACCCAATTCCTAGCACGTGGACACTTTCCTCGGAATACATACTTCCCCTGAGGAGTTCCACACAAGAATATAACATAACATAAACAAGTTGCATCTAACCTCATCGATCTTATTTTGTTAGGATTTGTGGCACTAATTATTGATCTAACCAAATCATTGAAAGGAAAAAAAAATCCTAAGTAAATAGATAAATCTACGCACACGGGGGGAGGATCTGAGTGCAACGTGGATATTGATGATCAATGGAAAACATTTGTATATATGACACATAGATCAATGTAATCCATATCGAAACACACAAGAGATTAGGACATAAAACGTCCTTACCAAGATGATAGGCTTTAATTAACAATTCATTTAATAAGACTCTAGCTATGTGGTCCTTTCCTTATACTTCCACTTGTAATGTTTTAATACGTGACATGAGACATTAATTTATATTACCAAAGTTTGTAACTTTTCTTGTAACTAGTGTACCTTATATTATAATTTTTTTTTAAAACTTTCCTTATTAAACGTACACAACAGGCATCACACAACACTAAATTGCACATACCTCGATATCATATTTAACATACATAAACTTTAGTATGAATTATTTATGCTGATTTCATTATGATAATATAAGAATATCCAAGAATATCCTTTCAATTTGACTTGTTTCTTGAAATGAATGCCAAATGATTCTATTTACGTGCATACGCCGTGGCTTGAATAACGAGGTCTAGTGAGTTCAAATCAAGTCCTTGGACCATTCAGCTAAAAATCAAATCTTTTTCCCAAGGCAAATCATCAACAGCAGCAGGAATTTCTACCCTTGTTTTTTTCACCTCCTTTTGAGAGCCTGTGCCTGCAAAAGCAGCGACATGTCGGGATGTCTCCTCCTGCGGCGGCAACACCATCAGCCACGCCTCCAAAGGTTAAACCACGCTGGTCCCTCACTCACCTCGACACAATCAAATGATCGAAGCGCACGCACCATTCGCTCCCCCGTATATAATCACGCCCACCCACCACACCGTCTTCTGCACGGCCTCAAGATTTCACTCTCGAAATTCATACAGTTTGCGCGCGGATTCTGCAGTACCCATGGAAGAAGCCAAGAAGGGATTGTTCATGTGCTCCGCCGCGAGATCGACGAAGTGCGGCTGCGGCGGCGGCGGCGGCGAGCTCGACGACGACCCCGTCCCGACGCTGCTCTTCACCGCCGGAACCGCTCTCGCCGTACTGGGCCTGAAGCGCGCCGTCCTCGCTTTCCTGGGGAAGCAATGCTGGCACGTGTGGTGGGTCTTCGTGCTCCTCAACGTCATCCTCCTGGTCGTCCTCTTTACCTCCAGGCGCTCGAGCTCGACGACGCCGGGCCACCACCGAAAGAATCAAGAATCGGAACCGGAGGATGACGGGGAACGGACGTCCAAGAAGCAGCAAAGGAAGAGAAAATCGCGGCGGTGCTCCAGGTCTCCGGCGGTCGAAAGAGGAGGTGGCGAGCGCGAGGAATCGGTATACCAGGAAACAGATGGTCGGAGCGGGACGGAGGAGCAAGATGCGGCACGGGAGGACGATCAAGCAGGAGCCTACGAGGGGCTGTCGGACGAGGAGCTGAACGAGAGAGTCGAAAGTTTCATTGCGACGTTCAGGCAGCACTTGGTTTCTGATGCGAAGCAGAGGTGAAATTTTTGGGGCTGGTCTTGTGAAGAAGAAGATTTTTCAACGCAGGGTCAACACAAATTTTTTTGTTTTTTTCCCTCATGATTTGCTGCAATACATAGTTTAATTTAATTTTTATCTTATTTTATATGCATAATTAAATGGTAGCAATTATTATCACATGGTCATTTCACGGACCACATAATGTCGTGTCTGAGCAAAGCTTTTTACTGAGATTCTGGTACGATGCGACCGTGTTTTTGCTCGACCGGGATTGTCGCCTGGAAAGAAAAAGGGGGAATTTGCAGTGTCGATGCTGGTCTTTTACCGATGTGATCTCATGTTCTCGTGCCGGATCTACCACCGCACGATGCAAAGACTTGAATGTTAACGGAGCATGGACTCGATCACCTAAAAAAGATTGTTTCGGGACATGGTCGTGTAATTGATGCAAAGTTCGACTCCTTTCAGTTTTCCTTATATTTGTGGGTTTTCTAATTTCACGGGTTGTGCCGAGGTGACTTTCCTTCTTATTCGCTGATTTGTTCTTGTAACAAAATATCTTTTGTCAAAAGTTATTCTTAGCTTTTATTGAAAGGAGACTAAGATTTTGTACCAATTCCGAACGGAGAATATCAAATGTAATATTATAAAATTTTTAATTTCAAATAGAACCGTAAAACTTTTACGATTAAGTAATGAATTTTTGGATCAAGTTTGAACTATGCTGTAATTTAATCAACGATACAGCTAAAACATATACCAGTGCACTATTGGAATCCAATCAACAACAATACATTTGAATAAAGGGCATATCATCGGAATTCAATCAATGATGTTGGATAGGAGATACAATACCGGAATTTAATTGATGTTAGTACATCAAGATATAGATACTTATCAAAAGTTATGACTAAGGAAACTAAAGTATGATAATATAAAGATAAAGTAATGACATTTGATGTGTTGTTTGAGAGTTGCTCTATTGGACAATTGGGATATTTATAGAGAAATTTGATAATCATGTAGTTGTCTATCTTCTAGTAACTGTTTCCAACCTAGGCACATCCCCTTTTCTCAGTAACTAACTTACCCATTTCCTTTATAATTGTCTTGATTGTGCTTTTAATGTTTCGTGATTTATGGACACCAATTCCATGACTAGGCACCTAAGCCTTTCCAATTGCGCATTCCCTTGGCGCTTCTTAGAATATTCTCAATATTTTCATCAAAACTTGCCGACAGCTTTATTCAAGTGGTGATCTGATATTTGCCGCCATATTTCAACAATTGATCACGTCGATGCTTCCTATCTTGTTGTCGATCATAGAGCCCTAATCTTTGGACTCATCGATAGCTAATCATATGTTAATATCCCAATGATATGAGCATATGATTCCGTTTGACTTTTATCAACCCTCCAACTGGCACGTGTTAGTACGATCAACTTTAAATGTCAACACCTTTAATTTAGGCGAAAGAAAGTGCTACATTCAAGCAGTGAGCGGGAGCCTGTGTATTTGGATGCTCGATCTTGTCCATTAAGAATGATGGACGATCTTTCCTAATCAAATACACTTTCTCAAATGGATTGTTGATTTGATTTGCTTTGCTCAGCGGGGAGAGGCTCAAACTTCTTGTATATTCCGAACTGCTGGGGCTGCAGTTTGACCTCTTTTTATTTATTTTATTTATTTATTAATAAATTATTTGGGGTATAAATTCGTAAAGAAAATACAGAACTATTTTACAACCTCTGGGGAATATATTAGGAAGACTACTTTCATCCTACGTCATCATTAAAGAACCTCGCATCATGAGTTTATATAGACCCTCTACTTATTGATTAAAATTTCGTATTTGACAATTTAATATGGCATCACAATCACTTTTAGTCCTAAATTTTGTCTCGCGTGTGAGGCTTCCCCTCATCAGCTCCATGCACGGTTCTTGATTTGGTTCGCACATGAGATGAGGTATTAAAATATTCAACATCATCAATCTATTGAATTTTATGTGGACCTTATAAATTTTACCTCCCCTTAGCCTATTTACTTAAATTTTTTAGTCGAACAATCTAACATCTTTTATCAAAATCCAAGAAGTGTCAATGCTGGTCTTCTGTCTACGTGAAAGACTTAGGCTGCGCATGACAAAATTTCTGAAACAGAAATTGATTTCTAGCTAGAAATCAATTTCTTAATTTCTATTCCCCGGACAAGTTTCTGAGTAAAGAAACCCGTTTGATAACGACTCAAAATTTCTATTTCTGAAACAGAAATCCGTTTGATAACAGAACAAAATTTCTATTTCTAGGAATAGAAATTAATTAGATAACAACATAATAAATCCTCAAATACAAAATAATAGTCGAAATAATACTAAAACAACATAGGAAATCATCAAATACAAAATAATAGTCGAAATAATACTAATACATTACAAAAGTTGAAAATATAATTTCATGGAATTTCTGGCATATTATTATCCCTTGCCATTTTATTAATAATTTTTTTCCTAAGCGTATTTATTTGGTTTCCCTCCTCGGTCAATGTATCATTTGCAAGCTCATCCTGCGTAGGTTCAGACAAGTACTGCGGAAGCATGAATATGGGTGCCATCAATGGCGCATATATAGCCTTGTCATTTTATCAAAAACTAATATTATACAAGATTATCAACAAAATAAAATTAATGGTGTAAAGGAATATATGAGAATTCTACCTTAAAGTAACGTTTATGGTTAGGAACCAATCGGGGGATGTTGGTTTATTTTGATTCTCGAATTGAATCAGTCCATTGCTCATCCCTAATTTCTTTATTGTTGCTTAATGAACCTTTAAGGCCCTTGCATAGCAAAAAGAGAGATTCTCTTGAATCTCTTGCCTTCGAATTAAAATTCAAGATTGTGTAACAATCTAATTATTTTGATTTTGCAAGAATTTTGAATCCGTAAAAAATAAGGTTAAATTTCTAGGCACGTTTTTATTCATCTATTGCGTAAAAACTTTTTCTTCAATCGGCCATGCGCGTGTCTTTTCTAGGAGGAAAGAGCCCCATTGTTTTTAAGTAAGCATTTAGGAACTTTAGTCGTTTTTGAAAATTGGGGACCCATTTGATTGCCTTTCATCCTAAAGAGGAAGTTATCAAAAAAAAAAATTGAAAAAAAATGCAAAAAAACACGAATAAAATAAGAAAAGAAAATTAGCAATAATTTGTGAAGTTGTGGTTATAAGTGAATTAAGTTAGCAAGAAAGCGCAATGTTCTTTTATATGGTTTGATTTCAGTTTCGATTTCTATTTCGAAACCGAGAAGTTAAAAATTTCAACTTTCGATTTCTTCAATTTCTCTATTTTACGGAATAGAAATCGTTTCGAAATAGAGAAATCAAATGCGTTACCAAACGGATTGTTTCCAAACCTGTTCCGGGGAACAGAGAAATAGAGAAATCGAGAAACAGAAATTTTGTCATGCGCGCCCTTAATCCCACGGCTTGTACCAAGGTGACTTACCAACAAAATACTTTTTACCGAAGGTTGGCTCTTCGTCTTCTTTATGTGTATCGGGTTTTGTATCGGGTTGGAAAGAAAAGACAAGACTCTAATGACAATAACTATAGGTACAGGAGACAACAAATTCAATTTAACTTAAAAGACTAAGACAAATAAAGGATAACTGCATCATGAATAGGGAAAGTAACATGTGTATTGTTTGCAGTGTTTTTTTTCCTGTCCTTTACAATAATCCTGTCGTCGGCTATTTATAGCCAGGGACTGAATAGATAACCATTGTGATGGTTACTATTTCAAATTTAAATTATTCCTGGGATATTTGGAATGTTTAATGGTATCAACGAGTGCCTCAATAAATTGTAACTGATGCCGGACGTCGGTAACCGCAATTATGGTCATCTACAAATTCCCTCCAAATCTGCGGGCCGATCGTCTGATGGAGTTTGGGGGCCTTATCGGTTGGTTGCAGCCCATGAAGATCACTTTCTAGTGTCAACGCTTCCCTTCAATTTAGGCCCAAGAAAGTTCTGCATTCGAGCTGCGACGTCTTTTAGTCAGAAATAAATTAGGACCCGCCACGCCACGCCGGCCACAGTGAGCGGGAGCAGTTTGCGAACTCTGTGATGGTCCAATGGGAGGTTTGGATACATGATCCTCTTATCCATTAAGAATGATGGATCCTCTTTTCCTAAATTAATTTCACCATCTCAAATGGATTGCTGATTTGCTTTGCTCAACGGAGAGGCTGAAACTCCATGTATATATTCCGTAACTGCTGGGCCTCCAATTTGACCTCTCCTTATTTCTTTTTTATTATAATTTTTCGTGCTATAAAATGATAAAGAAAAGACAACCAATTTACAACCTTTAGGAAAATATTATGAAGACAATATTCACATCAAGACCTCATAAAAAAGACCGAATAGCCTGACTAAATTTCTCGATTCTTGAGTTTATACTATTTATTAATCTGAAATTTCGGATTTGATAATCTCGACATGGTGTCGGAATCAATTTCACTTGTCATTCTTAGTCTAGCTCTCCATAAATCAATTTCACTTGTTCTAAGGGATTTATATGGACCTAACATTATTTCATCTCCATTTACATATTTACTTAAATTTTTGAATCGGACAATTACACTGTTTTAATCAAAATCCAAGTCGCAGATCGGGTTAGGGCAGAAGTTATGTTTGACCCGCACATTTATCGAGCGGCGTCTTTCAAGCACCGAACGATTAAATGTGGAATATTGTCCTTAAGCGTCACTAGTGACGCCCACTGGGGAATACGTGCTAGGTTTGGACTTTGATTTAGCGTGAGAAAATCGTACTCGTGCTTGTACTTTCCCCCCGAAAGTCCTGGGCTTTCCCTCAACCCAATATATACACGCATGGTATATCGTAACATTCCATGTATTTCTCAAACGAGCTCATCCTCCTCATCACTCGAAAACATCATTGGGAGGCGAAGAAGATGAAGATTTTTGGGTCTGTAAGGTCCATTTTCAAGCACGCAGATGCCGCGGACAAGTGGCTGATGGCCCTGGGGCTTCTCGGGGCGGTCGGCGACGGCATCTCCACCCCATTCGTGTTGTTCCTGTCGAGCCGCCTCATGAATAATTTAGGCGACGCGCCATCTCTAGACAAAGACCAATTCACGCATGTCATCAACAAGGTAACGTATTTGCTTTTGAGCTAGGGACACGAGATCAATAAGTGCCTTTCAAATTAGTGTTTATTTATTTATTTATTTATTATTTTGGAGGAAAAAGGGTAAAGAAAAGTTGACGTGGAGTTTCCTTTTGGCAATTTTTGTGGGGTGGTTGCAGAATGCATCGTCCCTGGTCTACGTGGCTTGTGCACTATTCGTCGCTGCTTTTCTAGGTGAGCTTCACAAGATACATATGCACGTTTCGTGATCTCATCTTCATAAGATTTCCATATTTCAATGTCTTTTTTATTATCAGAGGGGTACTGTTGGACGAGAACGGGGGAGAGGCAAGCCTCACGGATCAGATCCACGTACCTGAAAGCAGTGCTAAGGCAGGACGTAGGCTATTTTGACTTGAACGTCACCAGCACATCCGAGGTCATCATGAGTGTTTCCAACGATACCCTCGTGATTGAAGATGCTCTTAGTGACAAGGTAACGAGCGATCCAATTTTTAACCACACCAACAAAAAGTAAAGTTTAAACAGAGCAAAGTTCATTTGACGGCAATTGATATCGTCTTTGGAGAAAAGTTAATCCAAATACACCTAATCTCAAAGCATTGCAACTTCTTTTTGACAGCATGATAATTACATGGTGAAATTACAATGACCTGACACGTTATTTGTGTAAAATCATACACATTATGGTAGAAAATTATCAAAATTCAGGAGCCCCTTCAGTTCATTGTCAATGTCCTCAGAAAAGAAAAGGAGTGATATCAAGAGATAAAATTCAATATAGATATAACCATGACATTACTATAGTAATTTTACTTGTGTGTGTGGATATTTTCAGGTGCCAAACTTTCTGATGAACACGTCCACATTCATTGGGAGCTATGTAGCAGCGTTCCTGCTGCAGTGGAGACTTGCCCTTGTGGGCTTTCCCTTCGTGGTGCTCCTCGTAATCCCTGGCTTGATCTACGGGAGGACTCTAATGGGACTAGCAAGAAGAGTCGGGGAAGAGTACAACAAGGCAGGCACAGTTGCAGAACAGGGCATATCCTTCATCAGAACAGTTTATGCCTTCGTGGGCGAGAGCAAGACCATGAGCGATTTCTCTGGAGCGCTTGAAGGGTCGGTCAGATTGGGGTTGAAGCAGGGCTTGGCCAAAGGCCTGGCCGTTGGGAGCAACGGGGTTGTGTTTGGGATCTGGGCCTTCATGGCTTACTATGGTAGCAGAATGGTCATGTACCACGGCGCAAAGGGCGGTACTGTTTATGCCGTCGGAGCTGGCTTAGCCGTCGGGGGATTGTGAGTATCGACACTTTTTACTTTTTTTTTTTTTTTTTGCCACGAACTTTTTGATTGATGAGGAACCTTCATTCCTTTTTAATCTTTCGCATTATAATAAGCATGGTGTGTCTGCTGCATGGAGCCAATTATTGATGCACTTCTAGTCATTAATAACTTACTAATTAGTGCCCTTTAACAAATAGAGCATTTGGCGCCGGTTTATCGAATTTGAAGTACTTTGCTGAAGCCATCTCTGCAGTGGATCGTATCACGGAGTTGATCAATCGAGTCCCCGAGATCGATCCCGACAACTTGGAAGGGAAGATCATCGAGAAAGTTTCTGGTGAAATCGAATTCATGCACGTGGAGTTTGCTTACCCGTCGAGGCCCAAAAACTTCATCTTCAGGGACTTCTGCTTAACGATACCAGCGGGAAAGTCGGTTGCTCTTGTGGGCAGCCGTGGGTCGGGGAAATCTACGGTCATCTCTTACTGCAAAGGTATTATGATCCTCTCAATGGAGAAATCCTTCTGGATGGAGTTCCCGTTGATAAGTTGCAGCTCAAGTGGCTAAGGTCGCAGATGGGCTTGGTGAGCCAAGAGCCAACATTATTTGCCACCACCATAAAGGAGAACATCCTCTTTGGTAAGGAAGATGCCACCATGGAAGAGGTAGTTGAAGCAGCCAAAGCTTCCAATGCACATAATTTCATCTCTCAATTGCCTCAGGGATATGATACGCAGGTGCATTTTGAATTCGGGTTTTCTGTCGGTTTTTTCTAAGTCCGTCTGGAGTATTCAATTACACCTATGTCTCTTTATGGCGATATTTCAATAATGATCGTATGCGTAAAATACATGTTGATAGGTTGGAGAAAGAGGCATTCAAATGTCTGGAGGACAGAAGCAGAGAATTGCCATTGCAAGAGCTATAATCAAATCCCCTCGAATTCTCCTCCTTGATGAGGCAACTAGCGCTTTGGACTTGGAATCAGAAAGGATCGTTCAAGAAGCCCTTGAAAAAGTAGCGGTCGGGCGAACCACCGTCATCGTCGCTCATCGGCTATCCACCATCCAAAATGCCGACATCATTGCTGTTGTCCAAAATGGGCAGGTGATGGAAACCGGCACGCATCAAGAGTTGATCCGACGTGAAGAAGGCATATATTCTTCCCTCGTGCATCTTCAACAAACGGAGAGCAAGAGAACTCAAGACGAAGGTCGGGTCACAACCACAAGGTCACCTTACTCTCCTAAAATCGACTTTACAAGCGATCCCACTGCGTCCATCTTCAGCTCAGCAGACATTGCAGAATCAACAGAGAAAGGGAACACAAGAGAAGGCCAGACAATCCAAACTTCATTGCTTCGAAGATTATTAGCTTTCAGTCGCCCGGAATGGAGACAAGTAGCCATGGCATGTGTTAGTGCGGTCTTATGTGGTGCCATACAACCGGTGTTCGCTTTCTTGATGGGGTCGATGATATCGGTCTTCTTCCTGACAGATCATAATGAAATTAAGGAGAAGACAAGGACGTACACACTGTGCTTCGCAGGGTTCTTCGTGTTCTCCTTGCTGATCAACACAGCTCAACACTACAATTTCGCCTATGTCGGGGAGTATTTGACTAAGCGGGTCCGCCAGATGATGCTAGCGAAGATTCTGACTTTTGAGGTCGGTTGGTTCGATCAAGATGAGAACTCGAGTGGCGCCGTTTGCTCTAGACTTGCCAAAGATGCCAATGTGGTACGTCACATAATTCGAGATGTTTTCATTTCATGGAAAGCTTCATGTGTCACACCCCGATTCACAAGAAGAAGGGCATGACACGGCCGTCCTTTTTCCAAATGACGCATCCTCAACGTAACCAAAATTTCAACCCGATATCAACATATATACATCCACATATATATTTGACAAAAAGGGGCAATTGGTTACAATATCAGAGTATATCTATAATCCACAAAAAATCAAAACATAAACCTATTAACTATGTATAAGTCATACCCAAAAATTTCCACCACAAAAGTTCTCCCCGAACGAACGCTCACGCCTATTCGCGACTGAAAAACAAGTAGATGAGAGGAGTGAGCTACCACGGCTCAGTGAGTAACACATTTCTTCTAAGCGGATCGAGAAATCACTATGCACATTTTAAAACACAAACATAACTCACTTTATCATAATACCAAATCATAGCTCAAATACCGAAGGTACTAATGGTCGAGTCCATTAGTCAATCTCGTAAAACATACATCAATGGTCTATTCCATTGATTAATCTCATCAAATCACATCGATGGTCCATTCCATCGACCAAACTCAAATCACACGTCAATGGTCCACTCCATTGACCAATTCATGCTCAAATGTCTAACTATGGTCACGCGTAACGCCCGTGACAAAACGACCAAGATTCCCCCTTGGCAAGGTCTCCACCTATTATTAGCCGGTGGCTCGGCCCACAAGGATATCCTAGAATAGTATGCGCATACCCACACACCCCTCGGGGCCACGAGACATTGAGCATCAACCACCAATCACAATATCTAGTAATTCAACATCAGAAATGAAGTCATATCACAACTCAAAATTTGATATATAAATATCAAAGCATTCTCCAAAACATTTTAAGATTCTTTCACAAAGAATCTCACAAATCCTTTTTCAAACAAATCGAAGTCGAAATATAATTCCCTTCGAACAACAGAAATGGCAGTAATAGCTCGATCCTGTTTTATGCAACAAAATATGCTTTTTATCAACTCATGGAATATATAATCCACCACGTTTCTCAAAACATGAGTTTAAAATACAAAGAAGAAATAGTGTCACTCACCTGAGAAAAGAAAAATCAATTACGACGCTCATACGAACCAACGCATTCGGATTCCTAACAATTAACGGAAAAAATAATATTAAAAGGCCGAGTAAAAAGGATATTCTTATAACGACTCGCCTATACTATGCCTATTAGTCGATAAAACGACACCTACGCGCCCCAAAAGCTCACAATTTAGCATAAACCCATCATTTTCAGCTAGGCGCGGCCCATGCGCCAACTTCGTCACGCCATAACTCCCTCCACAAAATTCCGTTTCAAGCCGTCTTATAGTCTTTAGAAAGCTCTCTTAACGTACAACAAAACCCCAACTCAGCCGCCCCAAAACAGTACCAAAAACAACAACAAAAAAGAGACTCGAAGCCACTGATCGCTACAGTACCAGATTGCGCACCCAACTTCAAAATTCCGTTCCGAACAAACCACAAGCTCAAATCACGATCCGAAAGATGCTATAGCTTCACAACGTCCCAAAGTATCATTTCAAAAAAAATATACAGCTTAAAAACTCAAAAATCGGGCTTCGCCACACAAATACCCAAGAAATCCGAATTTCGAGCCCTAATTGCGGCGATTGCTTCAAGTAAGTGATTAAAGGCTTCAATTTCTTACCGGCCTTGCAAAACACACTTGAGTTGGCTTGATGAGGCGTCCGAATCATGAGCGCGCCAAATTTTTCCCTTTTTCCCTTTCTCCTTTCTCTTCTTTCTCTCTTCTCCCCTGTTTTGCGTTTTCCCCTGTTTCTCGGCTCCCCTGTTTTTCTTTCGTTTCTGCTGAAGGCCTCTTTCTCTCCCTCTTTCTCTCTTTTTATACTTAGCCGAAGCTTCTTCCACTTTTCTTCAACCTCCCTTTTTGACTTTTCAAACTCTTTCTTTTTCTTTTCTTTTATTTTCTTTTCTTGTTTTAAAGCCCACATATTACATTCTCCCCTCCTAAAAAAAAAATTTCGTCCTCGAAATTTACAAGCACCTCAATCATGAAACAAGTGAGGGTATTTGTGCCTTGCCTCTTCCTCGAGTTCCCAAGTGGCCTCTCTCTCTGTGTGATTTTGCCATTGGATCTTCACATAAGTAATAGTGCGTCGTCGCAACACTTGATCCTTCTTATCGATAATACGAATGGGCTACTCTTCATACGTTAAGTTTTCTCTCAACTTCAATGGTGTAAAATCCAATACGTGATCAGGATTTGGCACATATTTCCGTAATAAGGATACATGAAACACATTATGGACTCCGGATAATGCTGGAGGTAAAGCTAGCTTATAAGCAACTTCACCAATCTTTTCTAATATCAAAAATGGTCCCACGTACCTTGGGCTTAATTTACCACGCGTGCCAAATCTCATGACGCCCTTCATAGGAGAAACCTTCAAGAACACATGATCTCCTACATTAAATTCTACTTTGCGTCTCTTAAGGTCTGCGTAACTTTTCTGACGGCTTTGAGCTGTTTTCAAACGCTCTCGAATGAGTCTGATTTTCTCTTCTGATTGTTGTATGAATTCAAGGCCGGTTAATCTTTTCTCACCAACATCATCCCAGCAAACAGGAGTCCTACATTTACGCCCATACAAAGCTTCAAAAGGAGCCATTTTAATACTAGAATGATAGCTGTTATTATAAGAAAACTCTGCCAAGTGTAAATGTTCATCCCACGAACCACCAAAGTCAATAACGCAAGATCGTAGCATATCCTCTAATGTCTGAATAGTTCTTTCTGACTGGCCATCCGTTTGTGGATGAAAAGCTGTGCTAAAGTTGAGTTGAGTACCTAACGCCCCTTGTAAACTCTTCCAAAAGTTGGACACAAACCTGGGATCTCTATCGGAAACAATACTCACCGGAACTCCATGAAGTCTCACTATCTCATTGACGTATCGCTTCGCCATGTCTTCAAGTGAAAGACCAAATCGATAAGACAAAAAGTGTGCAGATTTAGTTAATCGATCAACAATCACCCATATGGCATTCTTACCACTAGGCGTCCTCGGTAAGCCGACGATGAAGTCCATGGTAATATGCTCCCACTTCCATTTAGGTACTTCAAGTGGGTGTAGCTGGCCACCTGGTTTCTGATGCTCAATTTTTACTTGCTGGCAAACTAGACATTGGTCGACAAACTTCACAATATCTTTCTTCATATTGATCCACCAAAAATTTCCTCTCAAATCCATGTACATCTTGGTGCTTCCTGGATGAATCGAGAATCTAGTGCTATGAGCTTCTTGTAATATCTCCTTTTTCAATTCTGAATCATTGGGAACACATAATCGACCACGAAACCTCAATGACCCATCTACATGAATACTAAAGTCATATTGTTTCCCAGCTTCTACACCTTCTTTGATCTTCTCCAATTGAGGATCTTCATTTTGTCTAGCCTTGATTCTGTTAATCAATGTCGGTTGTACTCGAAGATTAGCCAATTGAGCACCAAGCTGATGGACCAAAACCTCCAGGTCTAGTTTTCTCATATCTTCAAGAATAGGCTTTTGAGAAGTGAGCAATGCTGCCATATTTCCAGAGGATTTGCGACTCAAGGCATCGGCTACCATGTTAGCTTTACCTGGATGATAATTGATGGATAAGTCATAATCCTTCAGAAGTTCTAACCATCTCCTCTGCCTCATGTTAAGTTCTTTTTGAGTAAAAATATATTTCAAACTCTTGTGATCGGTAAAGACTTCACATTTTTCACCATACAAGTAGTGCCGCCATATTTTTAATGCAAACACAACCGCCGCCAACTCTAGATCGTGAGTAGGATAGTTCTTCTCATGAGTCTTCAACTGTCTAGAGGCATATGCCACAACTTTACCATCCTGCATAAGAACACAACCTAAACCTTCCTTAGATGCATCGCAATAAATTGTAAAGCCACCAGTTCCTGAAGGCAAAGTTAATATAGGAGCTGACACCAATCGCCTCTTCAACTCTTGGAAACTGCATTCACATTGATCTGACCATACAAATTTAACTCCCTTCTGAGTCAGGCGAGTAAGTGGACTGGCAATTTTAGAAAACCCTTCTATAAATCTCCTGTAATAACCTGCTAACCCAAGAAAACTTCTCACCTCCGTGACATTGGTAGGGCGATTCCATTGAACAACTGCTTTAACTTTCTTTGGATCAACTGAGATACCATCCTTTGATATTACATGACCTAAGAATTCTATATGATCAAGCCAGAAGGCGCACTTACTAAATTTAGCATACAACTTCTTTTCACGCAAGGTTTGTAAAACAACTCTCAAGTGTTGTTCATGTTCTCCCAAACTCCTCGAATACACCAAAATATCATCGATGAATACCACAATAAATCTGTCAAGAAATTGCCTGAATACCCCGTTCATCAAATCCATGAAAGCCGCAGGTGCATTCGTTAACCCAAAAGGCATGACAAGGAATTCATAATGCCCATACCTTGTTCTGAAAGCGGTCTTTGGCACATCATCAACTTTTATCTTCAACTGATGATACCCAGAACGAAGGTCGATCTTAGAAAATACTTGAGCCCCTTGAAGTTGATCAAATAAATCATCAATCCTGGGCAAAAGGTATTTATTTTTGATCGTCACCTTGTTAAGTTCTCGATAATCTATGCAAAGTCGCATACTACCGTCTTTCTTCTTCACAAATAGAACAGAGCTCCCCAAGGTGATACACTAGGCCTAATAAAACCCTTATCCAAAAGCTCTTGCAGTTGTGTCTTCAATTCACTCAATTCGAAGGTGCCATCCGATATGGGGTCTTAGAGATGGGTGTTGTACCAGCATTAAATCGATGCAAAACTCTATCTCTCTATCGGGAGGCAAGCCGGGTAAATCTTCAGGAAATACATCAGGAAATTCTCTAACAACATGAACATTTTCTAGCTTTACCGGCGCCTTACTTGTATCTTTTACACAAGCCAAATAACCGCAACAACCCTTTCTCAAAAGCTTTCTTGCTTGCATAGCTGAAATCAACCTTGGAAAAGTGCCTTTATAACTTCCCGAAAAAAGAATTCTGGTTGATTTGGAGGTCGAAAAATAACTTTCTTTGAATAACAATCGACAAAGTGGCATGATATTTTGATAACCAATCCATCCCTAGAATAACATCAAAATCTCGTATATCTAACTCCACCAAATCCACAAGCAATGGTACATCATCAATTCGCAACAAACAATTCTTGAAAACACGATCAGCAATCAAGAAATCACCAAAGGTGGGAGTATCGATACACAATTCATATTTTAGAAGCTCAGGCAACACATCAAGTTTCTTTGCAAAGTCAATGGAAGTAAAAGAATGCGTGGCACCGAGATTAAACAATGCATAAGCAGGTTGTGAGGCAATAGAAATATTACCTGCAACAACTGTATTAGAAGCCGCCGCATCCTCTCCTGTCATCGTAAAAACTTTCCTAGTCATCCTTTGCCTTTGCTGGCCTTCTTGTGGCCTATCAACTGGAGGTGCGGTCTTCCTCATAGAACAAGTATAGGCTCGATGTCCAGGTTGTCCACATACAAAACATACTCTACTATCTCCAGGGGCACTCTTCTGTGTTGGACAATCACGCGCCATATGTCCCATTTTTCCACAAGTGAAACATGCTCCTCTCTTGCGGTAACAAGGACCGCTATGTCGTCTTCCACATGTAGTATAAGGGCCTGGATTATTTTGAATTCTAGGCTTTCCCGGTTGGTTAAAAGCTGTCCTCTTTCCTCTGCCACCGGCGCCGCTATCCTGATAGTCAGTGAATCTCAACTTCTTATGCTGAGGTACGCCTTGCACATCTCGCTCTAGAATCTTTTGTTCCACTCTGATCACTCGTTCCAGCACGTCTTTATAAGATGTCAATGCTAAAGGTGTGAGTGCCGAACCAATTTCATACCGAGCCCCCTCCGGAAGTGATCGATTTTATCTTGCTCATTAGACACATATTGCTCAAAGCAAATCTACTCATCGATTAAAGCGGGCTGCATACTCCAAAACCGTGGAGTCGCCTTGAGATATGTGTATAAAATCACTCTTCATTTTTGTCCGAAATGACACTGGGAAGAATTGGGCATTGAAAGCCCGCTTAAAGTCCTCCCAAGCTATAACACCACCCCTATCTCCAAGAGCTGGCGTCATTCCCTCCCACCAATGCTCTGTCTCGCCTTCTAAGTATCGAGAAGCAAAACTAACCTTCTTATCTTCGGGAACACCTTCAGCTTCAAAGATCCATTCAATCTTTCTAGTCCACTGCTCAGCTGCAAGAGGATCAGCTTTCCCATCATAAGTGGGTGGTTTCGCCTTTCTGAATTGCGCAAAGGTGTATGAGCCGCTTGCTCCATCTCCACTTAATTCCTTTGCCTCGACGATACCAATGAATCATGGCTTGCTCAAAGTCACTTGGGGGAAACGACCGTTGGTTAACTTCCTTGACTTCATGCGAGTTAGGACTTTCCTCATGCCGATCCTCCCGTCTCCTCCTTAAAGACGCACCTCGAGAAGCTTGAGGTGTGTCTCTAGCATCAGGGGCTACAACTTGCTTGCCTTTACTATTTCTATGAAGCGAAGCAAGTGTCTTCGAGTCACGCATGATCACCTGAATCCAAGAACGGAGCTACAACTCAATATCTAAAAGGCTAACGCGTTAAAAAAAAATCTATCACACAATCTCACATCGTCCCATATCTACCCAAACAAATCAAAACCTAAGCTCTGATACCAACAAATGTCACACCCCGATTCACAAGAAGAAGGGCATGACACGGCCGTCCTTTTTCCAAAGGACGCATCCTCAACGTAACCAAAATTTCAACCCGATATCAACATATATACATCCACATATATATTTGACAAAAAGGGGCAATTGGTTACAATATCGAGTATATCTATAATCCACAAAAATCAAAACATAAACCTATTAACTATGTATAAGTCATACCCAAAAATTTCCACCACAAAAGTCCTCCCGAACGAACGCTCACGCCTATTCGCGACTGAAAAACAAGTAGATGAGAGGAGTGAGCTACCACGGCTCGATGAGTAACACATTTCTTCTAAGCGGATCGAGAAATCACTATGCACATTTTAAAACACAAACATAACTCACTTTATCATAATACCAAATCATAGCTCAAATACCGAAGGTACTAATGGTCGAGTCCATTAGTCAATCTCGTAAAACATACATCAATGGTCTATTCCATTGATTAATCTCATCAAATCACATCGATGGTCCATTCCATCGACCAAACTCAAATCACACGTCAATGGTCCACTCCATTGACCAATTCATGCTCAAATGTCTAACTATGGTCACGCGTAACGCCCGTGACAAAACGACCAAGATTCCCCCTTGGCAAGGTCTCCACCTATTATTAGCCGGTGGCTCGGCCCACAAGGATATCCTAGAATAGTATGCGCATACCCACACACCCCTCAGGGGCCACAGAGACATTGAGCATCAACCACCAATCACAATATCTAGTAATTCAACATCAGAAATGAAGTCATATCACAACTCAAAATTTGATATATAAATATCAAAGCATTCTCCAAAACATTTTAAGATTCTTTCACAAAGAATCTCACAAATCCTTTTTCAAACAAATCGAAGTCGAAATATAATTCCCTTCGAACAACGAAATGGCGTAATAGCTCGATCCTGTTTTATGCAACAAAATATGCTTTTTATCAACTCATGGAATATATAATCCACCACGTTTCTCAAAACATGAGTTTAAAATACAAAGAAGAAATAGTGTCACTCACCTGAGAAAAGAAAAATCAATTACGACGCTCATACGAACCAACGCATTCGGATTCCTAACAATTAACGGAAAAAATAATATTAAAAGGCCGAGTAAAAAGGATATTCTTATAACGACTCGCCTATACTATGCCTATTAGTCGATAAAACGACACCTACGCGCCCCAAAAGCTCACAATTTAGCATAAACCCATCATTTTCAGCTAGGCGCGGCCCATGCGCCAACTTCGTCACGCCATAACTCCCTCCACAAAATTCCGTTTCAAGCCGTCTTATAGTCTTTAGAAAGCTCTCTTAACGTACAACAAAACCCCAACTCAGCCGCCCCAAAACAGTACCAAAAACAACAACAAAAAAGAGACTCGAAGCCACTGATCGCTACAGTACCAGATTGCGCACCCAACTTCAAAATTCCGTTCCGAACAAACCACAAGCTCAAATCACGATCCGAAAGATGCTATAGCTTCACAACGTCCCAAAGTATCATTTCTAAAAAATATACAGCTTAACAACTCAAAAATCGGGCTTCGCCACACAAATACCCAAGAAATCCGAATTTCGAGCCCTAATTGCGGCGATTGCTTCAAGTAAGTGATTAAAGGCTTCAATTTCTTACCGGCCTTGCAAAACACACTTGAGTTGGCTTGATGAGGCGTCCGGATCATGAGCGCGCCAAATTTTTCCCTTTTTCCCTTTCTCCTTTCTCTTCTTTCTCTCTTCTCCCCTGTTTTGCGTTTTCCCCTGTTTCTCGGCTCCCCTGTTTTTCTTTCGTTTCTGCTGAAGGCCTCTTTCTCTCCCCTTTCTCTCTTTTTATACTTAGCCAAAGCTTCTTCCACTTTCCTTCAGCCTCCCTTTTTGACTTTTCAAACTCTTTCTTTTTCTTTTCTTTTATTTTATTTTCTTGTTTTAAAGCCCATATATTACATCATGAGAATTGTTGCCATTTGAATATGCTCTGTTTATCATCAAACAACATAATTGTTGCAGGTGAGATCCTTAGTAGGCGACCAAATGTCTCTCCTTGTACAAGCCATCTCAGCAGCAACCATAGCGTGCATAATGGGACTAGTGATTGCGTGGAGGCTTGCCATTGTCATGATAGCCATCGAGCCGCTCATCATTGTCTGCTTTTATGGAAGAAAATCCCTGCTCAAGGGCATGTCGCAGAAGGCCATTGAAGCACGAATGAGTGCAGCAAGTTGGCTATCGGCGGTGTCCAACCACAGAATAATCACTGCCTTCTCTTCCCAAGAAAGAATCCTGAAGATGTGAGCAAGGCCCAAGAAGGCCCGCTGAGAGAGAACAAGAGGCAGTCATGGTTTGCTGGGTTCGGGCTTGGTGCATCCCAGTGCCTTACCAAGTGCACATGGGCTTTCGACTTTTGGTACGGCGGGAAGTTGGTATCGCAGGGCTACATCACCTTCAAAGAGGTTTTTCAGACTTTCCTGATTTTGATCACCACCGGGAAGGTCATCGCCGATGCTGGAAGCATGACCACCGACATCGCCAGGGGCTCGGATGCCATGAAGTCTGTCTTCGCGGTCTTGAACCGTGAAACGAACATCGAGCCTGACGACCCACGAGGCCTCAAACCTGAAAAGATATCGGGCCATGTGGAAGTTCGTGATGTGGACTTTGCTTATCCAGCTAGGCCCGATGCAATGATCCTAAAGGACTTTTCTATCGATATCGAGGCGGGGAAGTCGACGGCGTTGGTAGGTCAAAGTGGGTCCGAGAAATCGACCATCATCGGCCTGATCGAAAGATTCTACGATCCACTTCGAGGGACGATCAAGGTTGACGGCCGAGAAATAAAATCATACCATCTCCGATCTCTGAGACAGCACATAGCCTTGGTCAGCCAGGAGCCAGCACTGTGAAGGAGAACATCATCTACGGTGTTTCCTGTAAAAGATGGGTTTTGACCCAGTCAAAGAAAAAGAAAAAGAAAAAGGTAGAAGCTACAGGAGAGAGAGAGAGAGAAATCGAGAGTTTTCGGGAGAGAGGGGAAAGGGGAGAGAGAGAGAGAGAGAGAGAGAGGAAGAAAATAAAGAAAGAAAAAGAAAACAGAAAAAGGGGAAGAGATAAAAAGGAAAGAAAGCCCACGTTTGGGCACCAGAAAGAAAAGAAAGAAGAAGAAGAAGAAGAAGAAGAAGAAGAAGAGAAAGGGAAAGAAAAGAAGGGGGTTTTGACACGTGCATGCCACGGATGTTTCGCACTCTACTCCATAACGCAGCACCTGGTAAGAGATTAGGCCCCTTGTTCGTCCAATTGAAGTTATTTATGAGTTTAGGGCTCAAATTCGGAATTGTTGGAAAATCAAGTGGCGAAGTCCGATTTTGGAGTCATTGAGCTGTGTATTTTTGTGGGAATGATAGTTTAGAGTGTTGTGAAGCCGTGGGATTTTACGGATCGTGATTTGAGCTTGTGGTTTGTCCGAAACAAAATTTCAAAGTTTCCCGCGCGCAGTGAACAGTATGCGTCAGCAGCTTTGGGCCCGTATTTTGTCATTTTTCGGCTTGATTTTGGGACGGTGAAGTTGAGATTCTTGTAATATGTGTCAAGGGCTCTCTATTGACTATAAATTCGTTTGGATCGGGGTTCGGAGGAGGAAGTTAAGGCATGATCAAGTTTTGCATTTAAACTCTGCGTTGCGAATCGGTTAAACAATTGCTTTGGTTATGTGATTTGTTAGCGCGTAGAAGTCCTTTTGTTAGAGTTAAGGCATAAGTTAGTCATTTCGTAGTTAAGATAAGAGTTTTATTAGATTTTAATCTTATTCCTCGGTTATTTGATAGGGCCGTGAGTTCGACGATACGGGTATCGTTCGTCGTTTGGTCGTAGACGACGAGGTGAGTGGTACTATATCTTCTTTGGTTTTGAAAAATTCATGTCTTGAAGTATATATGTATATACATTGAATTGAGGTGAGCATTTTTTTATGCATAAAAGCCAGATCGAGCAATTGCTACTCTTTGATTGATTTTGAATGTTTGGAAAGCGTGTTATACAAAGTAAGTGGAGTATATATATATGCTTTGTGATTGATTTATGGAAAGATTTATAATGATTTGAGAAATTGATATGAAATGGATGATGGGTTATGCTGCAAATGTTATTTGTTTGGTTTAAGATAATGATTTCTGAATTGGATTTCTGGTATTGGAGGATGGTTATTTATGCTCAATATGACTGAACCCAGTGAGGGGTTTTTGGGGTATGCATACCAGGTTTAGGATATCCTTCTGGGCCTAGCCATCGGCTTTGTAGGTGGAGACCTTGCCAAGGGGAAAAGCTTGGTCGCCTTGTCACAAGGCGTTGTGTCGTGACCATGGTGGAATATTGAGCAATAGATTAATCAATGGATAGACCATTGATACGTGATATTTGATGGAGAGATTATTCAATGGGCTTGACCATTGATACTTGATTTTTGATGGTGATTTAAATGATTTTTCCATATTAGTATAAAGCTTTGGTGATATCAAATAACTCTTACATGATTTGATATGTATTTTATATATTGAGTTGGCATTATAAAGTTTGGTATTACTTTGTATACATGCACAGTGGTTGTTCGATCTGCTTAGAAGATATGTACTACTCACTGAGCTGTTGTTGCTCATTCCACTCCTCCTTTAATCTTTTCAGGTTCCTCGGTTAGCGGCGAATAGAGCGAGTGCGACGTCGGTGGGAAACTTTTTGGGGAGTTATATTTTTGGGTATGGCCAAAGGAAGTGGTGCACTTTCCTTGCTAGTGGTTGGATTGTCTGAGTTCTAATTATATATTTCTTTTGGTGGATTATAGAAACTCGATGTTGCAACCAATATGTTGGTCTATCTGATATGTATATATGGTTTGATATATATATAAGTCGATATCAGGTTGTTGGTTGTATTTGAGGCTGCGTCCTTCGTGAGGAAAGACGGCCGTGTCATCCCCATTCTTTGTGATTTTGGGGTGTGACATTTCCCGTGCAATCGATGAGACGGAGATCATCGAAGCCACTAAAGCAGCAAACGCACATGGCTTCATCTCGGGATTAAAGGACATGTACAACACCTGGTGCGGCGACAGAGGCGTGCAACTCTCTGGCAGCCAAAAGCAGCGCATCGCCATTGCTCGGGCCATACTGAAGGACCCGAGCGTGTTATTGCTGGACGAGGCGACAAGCGCGCTTGACGGGCAATCGGAGAGGACAGTGCAAGATGCATTGGAGGGCTTGATGGTGGGCAGGACTAGTGTGGTAGTTGCTCATAGGTTGAGCACCATCCGCAATTGTGATGTGATTACAGTGTTGGAGAAGGGCAAATTGGTAGAGAAAGGGACTCACTCTTCTTTGTTGGCTAAGGGTCCTGGAGGAGCTTACTACTCTCTAGCTAGCTTGCAAATGTCCTAACATCGCCGTGTGACTACTTGAATTTCAGTCCATAGTGTTGATCATATCTTTTTTTTTAATACAAGAACTTGCTATAATCATCTGAAGTGTAGAGCTCGATACTTTTATTTTTTTGTTCTCTTCATGTATCCCATGGTTTGGGACCTGTAGCAGGATTAGTCATCCTGTTTTTCTTCCTTGTCAATAAAATTCATTATCTATCAAATTTCATTTTTCTGAATTAAGTTAATATCATAATAATAAATAGTTGGATCTACTATAGATTCCATAAGAGTAAAATTCATGTTCACTCCGGATTTTCAATTTGGTTATAAATTCTGTCCGGTGATGCATGAATTTAAGTTTATTTAATTTCATTTTATCGAGATAATGTGACACTTATCTCGTGGCAGTGTTTGGAGTGGGGTTAGTCAGAATATATTCCATGGGATTTTCAGCTTTCTTATCCCCTCATGTTTTGCGGCTATGTGTTTCTTTTCTTCATATGCACAGTTAAGTGGTATTGAATATCACACGGTCTTTTCACAATCCACATATGTCATGTCAAAATAAGCTTTAGTTAGATTCTTATTCGATGGGTCTGTGTTTTCTTCGAATGAACATATTATTTAGAAATGACGCAGAGGTTCTTAATTTAAAATTGTTTATTAAAATTATAAAGGTCCTGCATTGCAATTCAATTGGAATTAAATTTAGTCTTTGTTTGTTTTGCAAAATCTATTTTAGAAAAATATTTTCTCATTTTCTAGTGTGTTCAGATTGTTTAGAAAATGAATTGACGAAAAATTGTCTCTTAGTTGACAAAAAGCCTATTCTTAAATTTATGAAAATAATATGATTAAACATTGGCATTTGAATAAGGGACTATGTGCTTGAACACCTCAACGCCCATTCTCAAATTCTTGATAGCGGGCCTAGGTCTAATGTTTGGGCTAAGTCCATTAGAGCTAGCCCAAATTCATTCAGGCTAGGCTCAAGTCTAAAGAGCTAGGCCCAAGACCTCAATGCCCATGACCAGTGTCCCACGCTTGAGCCCAAGTTCACAAGGTTGGGCTCAGGAGGCCTGCACTCATGCCACAACCCTGGTCCATAGAGGTTAGGCAAAGAACCCTAGTGCCCATGCTCGGTTCTCAATGCCTAGGCTTGGGCCTACAGAAGCAGGGCTAGAGATCCTGGTACCTGAGCCTAGCTCCCTAACATTCGAGCTTGAGTCTATTGAGGTTGAGCTCGAGATTCCTATGGTTGTGCCTAGGTCCATCCACCCTTTTGAGAACCCCTAAAAATTTTAATGATCCAAAATAGACCTTATTGAGACTTCATTCATGGTAGGATTGATTAAAGAGTAAAAATATACATTAATATAGATTAATCACTCCAATATCTTTATCAACATTTCCTAAAGTGTTATTTCTTTTTTTCCTTCAAATTGAAGAAGTCTCCATGTTCTTTGCTTTTCTATGAGAATCATTGAGATTCAAGTATTTTAATAAATTTAATGATAAAGATTCTAATTTAAAGTTCTAAATAGAGTACATTACTTATAACGTCTTTCTAAAGTTTAGCATTGTAATCTACAATTCTTTAGATTAAGTTTTTCTTAGGGGAATTCTTTAGTCAAAGTTTGTGAATTCTTTATAAAAAAAACCTTTTGAGTTGGGGAATATAATGTTGTTTATTGAAAATCGAGTCGCCTATTGGATCATTGCAGAAATTATAATTGGTCCATAAAAAGCGCATTTTTTGCACAGTCATTGGGTCAGGTTACCCTAGTGGGCACACCAAAGTGTTTTATCACTTCACCCTAGATGTGGAAGGTCACTATACCTACCTATCCCATGATATTCACTTTTGAAAAAGTGATGGAGAGTCTGCCTTCCTCTAAATGGCCTTCAAGTTCCCAGGCAAAACCCAAGTCTTTTAAGGACATGCTCGGCTCCGAAAAATATTATGTTCCTTCTTTGAAACACTTAAACGATAAATGGGGTTTATTGTCCCCATGCATCACTAGTGACGCTTTGTAACAAAATTGGACTCGTGCGACGACTTCTTGCACAAGCTTTAACGTTAAAAAAAGACCACCAACGACTATAAATATATACATGCAACAGACACACTCAAACCTCCCAGTCACCAGATGAAGACCCACTATCTGCCCATTTTAATTTCTATTTAATACTAATGATACTAGTGTTGTTCCGAATAGGAGGGTTTTTTTTAACTCGGTGTCTAATTGATAGCACATGAACAAGTGCCACATGCCCTAATTAACTTACTCCTATAGGATCAAGGTTGGAAATATTCATTCACAACCCCGATAAAAGATATCTTGGATAATTACTATGGTTTTAATATTCCTTGAAGGGAAAGGAATCAAGCCTGTAAATAACCAAACCGAGACTTAATTTCTCTTCCATACTAATAATACTAGTGTTGCTTTAAAAGGAGGGTTTTCAATCTGACGTCTAATTGAAAGCATATGAAAAAGTACCATATATGCTCAAGTTGACTTGCTCCTGTAGAATGAAGGTTGTAAAATTTCATCCACAACTACAATAAAAGATTCCTCGAATAGGTACTTTAGTTTCAATATTCCTTGAAACAAAAGGAATCAAAGCTCCAAGTAATTAGATCATGACCCATTGTCTCCCCATTTGTATTTCTATTCAATAATAGTAATACTAGTGTTGCTTTAAAAGGAGGGTTTTTTAATTCGGTGTCGAATTAATAGCACATAAATAGGTATCAAATGCCCAAGTCAACTTACTCATATAGAATCAAGATCGCAAAGATCCATTCACAATCACTATAAAAGATTCCTTGGATAATTACATTGGTTTTAATATTCCCGGGAACATTTGGTTATTTAAAGGCTTGATTCCTTTCCCTTCAAGGAATATTAAAACCACAGTAATTATTCGAGATATCTTTTATTGGGGTTGTGAATGAATATTTCCAACCTTGATCCTATAGGAGTAAGTTAATTAGGGCATGTGCTATCAATTAGACACCGAGTTAAAAAAAACCCTCCTATTCGGAACAACACTAGTATCATTAGTATTAAATAGAAATTAAAATGGGCAGATAGTGGGTTTTCATCTGGTGACTGGGAGGTTTGATTCCCTTCGTTTCGAGGAATACTAAAACCAAAGTAATTATCTGACGAATACTAAAAAGACCAAAAAAAAAAAACCCAGTGAATTCTCCGAAAGTGACGGGCTTCTCTATTCCACTATAAATATACACGCAACAGACACCCTCATCCTCGTCACTTAGCAAGCTTCATCGGAAGGTGAGGGAAGACAAGGGGCGCAAGACAGACACGAGCGGGGTGGTCAAAACGAAGAAGATGAGGAGGATTGCTGGACCAATAAGCTCCATTTTCAAGCACGCAGATGCCGCCGACAGGTGGCTGATGGCTCTAGGGCTGATCGGGGCGGTCGGCGACGGCATCTCCACGCCATTCGTGCTGCTCCTGTCGGGCCGCCTCATGAACAGCATAGGCAACGCACTGTCTCTGGGCGAAGGCCAGTTCTCTCGAGTCATCGACGAGGTAAAGTTTTTTCTCTCGGAATAGGGAACCCGCGATACGATGAATGTGGAAATTGCCCTTCCAAACGCACTGTCAAATGTCACTATTGCGAAATAACGTGGATCTTCCTGTTGGCGATGTTTGTGGGTGCGCAGGACGCACTATCCCTGGTCTACGTGGCTTGTGGACTATTTTTCGCTGCTTTTCTAGGTATTCTTTTCATTTGTGGCGACTATTCCCAATCGCGATTGGTCTCGAAACAAAACCAATTACTCTCTCTAGTAGTGCACTTAATTTTTTTTTTTTTTTTTTTTTTTTTTTTGGGGACAGAAAAGTGCTTATTTTCGAATGCTGGCCATCCACTATTATTTTTTTTATCAGACGGGAAGAGTAAGATACAAAAGTACTAGGTTGCTTAATTGTATTCGTATGGTAAATACGTGCAAACCCATCATCTCATCTCATCTCGATAAGATTTCATCTTCAATGTCTATGTATCAGAGGGGTATTGTTGGACAAGGACGGGAGAGAGGCAAGCCTCGAGGCTGAGATCCATGTACCTGAAAGCAGTGCTAAGGCAAGACGTGGGCTATTTTGACTTGAATGTCACCAGCACATCCGAGATCATCATGAGTGTCTCCAACGATACCCTCGTGATTCAAGATGCTCTCAGTGTTAAGGTAATAAGCAACCAATTTTCAGCCACGCCTTAAAAGTAAAGTTTAAAACAAGTTCAGCGCAATCCGATATTTGGAGAAAAGAAGTCGCCCTAGTGGCGGACGCATGGCACTTATATACAAGAGGGTGAAATGCATGATATCATGCACGTGACATCACGTTTGTATTACTAAAATTTGGCACTAGGCAGTAGGCACCTAAATTCAGGAGGCCCTTCAGTCCATTACCAGTGTCCTAAGAAAAGGAAAAGGCATGATCAATTGATAAAATTTCATTTAGATATAACCATGACATTACTCTAGCATATTTTTTTTTTTGTGTGGATATTTTCAGGTGCCAAGCTTTGTGATGAACACATCCTTATTCGTTGGGAGCTACATAGCAGCGTTGCTGCTCCAGTGGAGACTGGCCCTTGTGAGCTTTCCTTCGTGGTGCTCCTCGTGATCCCGGGCTTAATCTATGGGAGGACTCTAATGGGGCTAGCAAGGAGAGTTAGGGAAGAGTACAACAAGGCAGGCACGATTGCAGAACAAGTCATATCCTCCATCAGAACGGTTTATGCCTTCGTTGGTGAGAGCAAGACCATGAGCGATTTCTCTGGAGCGCTTGAAGGGTCGGTCAGATTGGGGTTGAAGCAGGGCTTGGCCAAAGGCCTGGCCATTGGGAGCAACGGGGCTGTGTATGGGATTTGGGCCTTCGTGGCTTACTACAGTAGCAGGATGGTCATGTACCATGGCGCTGAAGGCGGTACTGTTTATGCCGTTGGAGCTGGCTTAGCCGTCGGAGGATTGTGAGTAACGACATTCCCACCTTTTTTGTTTTTCCAAATAACATTTTGGATTGATGAGAAACAGTCCTTCGCTTTCTATGTTCGCATTATACTAAGTATGGTATGATAGGTGCGTGTGGAGCCTATAATAGATGCACTTCTAGTCATGAATAACTTACTGGTGCCCTTTAATAAACAGAGCATTTGGCACCGCTTTATCGAATTTGAAGTACTTTGCCGAAGCCATCTCCGCAGTGGAACGCATCACAGAGGTGATCGATCGAGTCCCCAAGATTGATACCAACAACTTGGAAGGGAAGATTGTGGAGAAAGTTTCTGGGAAATCGAATTCAAGCACGTGGAGTTTGCGTACCCATCGCGGCCCAACATCATCTTCAAAGACTTTTGCCTGACGATACCGGCGGGAAAGTCAATTGCTCTTGTGGGCGGCAGCGGGTCTGGGAAATCTACGGTCATCTCCTTATTGCAAAGGTTTTATGATCCCCTCAATGGAGAAATCCTTCTGGATGGAGTTCCCATTGATAAGTTGCAGCTCAAGGGGCTAAGGTCACAGATGGGCTTGGTGAGCCAAGAGCCAACATTATTTGCCACCACCATAAAGGAGAACATCCTCTTTGGTAAGGAAGATGCCACCATGGAAGAGGTAGTTGAAGCAGCCAAAGCTTCCAATGCACATAATTTCATCTCTCAATTGCCTCAGGGATATGATACGCAGGTGCATTTTTATTCGGGTTCTCTGTTGGTTTTTTCTGAGTTCATTGCAACGTATTTAATTACAACTATGTTTCTTTATATTTGAGTTATGATCATATGCGTAAATATATGTTGATAGGTTGGAGAAAGAGGCATTCAAATGTCTGGAGGACAGAAGCAGAGAATTGCCATTGCAAGAGCTATAATCAAATCCCCTCGAATTCTCCTCCTTGATGAGGCAACTAGTGCTTTGGACTTGGAATCGGAAAGAATCGTTCAAGAAGCCCTTGAAAAGTAGCGGTTGGGCGAACCACCATCATCGTCGCTCATCGGCTATCCACCATCCTAAATGCCGACATCATTGCTGTTGTCCAAAATGGCCAGGTGATGGAAAGTGGCTCGCATCAAGAGTTGATCCGATTCAAAGGAGGTATATATTCTTCCCTTGTGCATCTTCAACAAATGGAAAGCAAGAAAACTCAAGACGAAGCTCAGGTCATATCCACAAGGTCACCGTCCTCTCCTAAGATCGATTCTACAAGGGATCCTACAGCCTCCATCTTCAGCTCAGCCAACATTGCAGAATCAGCTCAAATGTTAGCAGAGAGAAGGAACACAAGGGAAGGCCTAAGATTTCAAACTTCATTGCTTCGGAGATTATTATCTTTCAGTCGCCCAGAATGGAAACAAGTAGCCATGGCATGTGTTAGCGCTGTCTTATGTGGTGCCATTCAACCGGTGTTTGCATTCATGATGGGGTCGATGATATCGGTCTTCTTCTTAACAGATCATGATGAAATTAAGGAGAAGACAAGGACGTATACATTGTGTTTCGCAGGGTTCTTCATGTTCTCATTGCTGATCAACACAGCTCAACACTACAATTTCGCCTATGTTGGGGAGTATTTAACCAAGAGGATCCGTGAGATGATGTTGGCGAAGATTCTGACTTTTGAGGTCGGTTGGTTCGATCAAGATGAGAACTCGAGTGGTGCTGTTTGCTCTAGACTTGCCAAAGACACCAATGTGGTACATCACATAATCTGAGCTGTTTTCATTTCATGGAAAGCTTCATGAGAATTGTTACCATTTAAATATGCTCTGTTTATCAAGCAAATGATTGTCAACATAATTTCTCGATATGTTTTGCAGGTGAGATCATTGGTAGGTGACCAAATGTCTCTCCTTGTACAAGCCATCTCAGCAGTAACCATAGCCTGCATAATGGGACTTGTGATTGCGTGGAGGCTTGCCATTGTCATGATAGCCATCGAGCCGCTCATCATTGTCTGCTTTTATGGAAGAAAATCCCTGCTCAAGGGCATGTCGCAGAAGGCCATTGAAGCACAGAATGAGTGCAGCAAGTTGGCTGCTGAAGCAGTGTCCAACCACAGAATAATCACTGCCTTCTCTTCCCAAGAAAGAATCCTGAAGATGCTGAGCAAGGCCCAAGAAGGCCCGCTGAGAGAGAACAAGAGGCAGTCATGGTTTGCTGGGTTCGGGCTTGGTGCATCCCAGTGCCTTACCAAGTGCACATGGGCTTTCGACTTTTGGTACGGCGGGAAGTTGGTATCGCAGGGCTACATCACCTTCAAAGAGGTTTTCAGACTTTCCTGATTTTGATCACCACTGGAAAGGTCATTGCCGATGCTGGAAGCATGACCACTGACATCGCCAGGGGCTCGGGAGCCATGAAGTCTGTCTTTTCTGTCTTGGACGGCGAAACGAACATGGAGCCTGCCGACCCACAAGGCTTCAAACCTGAAAAGATATCGGGCCATGTGGAAGTTCGTGATGTGGACTTTGCTTATCCAGCTAGGCCCGATGCGATGATCCTAAAGGGCTTCTCCATCGATATTGAGGCGGGGAAGTCAACGGCCTTGGTAGGTCAGAGCGGGTCTGGGAAATCGACCATCATTAGCCTGATCGAAAGATTCTACGATCCACTCGAGGGACGATCAAGATCGACGGCCGAGAAATAAAATCATACCATCTCCGATCTCTGAGACATCAATCGCCCTGGTCAGCCAGGAGCCGACACTATTTGCCAGCACCGTGAAGGAGAACATCATCTACGGTGTTTCCCGTGCAATCGATGAGACGGAGATCATCGAAGCCGCTAAAGCAGCAAACGCACATGGCTTCATCTCGGGATTAAAGGACGGGTACAACACCTGGTGCGGCGACAGAGGCGTGCAACTCTCTGGCGGCCAAAAGCAGCGCATCGCCATTGCTCGGGCCATACTGAAGGACCCGAGCGTGTTATTGCTGGACGAGGCGACGAGCGCGCTGGATGGGCAAGCAGAAAGGATGGTGCAAGATGCATTGGAGGGCCTGATGGTGGGCAGGACTAGTGTGGTGGTGGCCCATAGGTTGAGCACCATCCACAACTGTGATGTGATTGCAGTGTTGGAGAAGGGCAAATTGGTGGAGAAAGGGACTCACTCTTCTTTGTTGGCTAAGGGTCCTGGAGGAGCTTACTACTCTCTAGCTAGCTTGCAAATGTCCTGACATTGCTGTGTGACTACTTGAATTTCAGTCCATAATGTTGATTATATCTTCTTTTTTTTAATACAAGAACTTGCTATAATCATCTGAAGTATAGAGCTCGATACTTGTATCTTTTTGTTCTCTTAACGTAACCCATGGTTTGGGACCTGTAGCAGGATTAGTCCTCCCGTTTTTCTTCCTTATCAGTAAAATTCATTATCTAACAAATTTCATTTCTCTGAATTAAGTTAATATCATAATAATAAATAGTTGGATCTACTATAGATTCCATAAGAGTAAAATTCAAGTTCACTCCAGATTTTCAATTTCGTTATAAATTCTGTCCGTTGATGCATGAATTTAAGTTTATTTAATTTCATTTTATCAAGATAATGTGACCCTTATCTCGTGGTAGTGTTTGGAGTGGGGTTAGTCAAAATATATTCCATGGGATTTTCAGCTTTCTTATCGCCTCATGTTTTGCGGCTATGTGTTTCTTTTCTTCATATGCACAGTCAAGTGGTATTGAATATCACATGGTCTTTTCACAATCCACATATGTCATGTCAAAATAAGCTTTAGTTAGATTCTTATTCGATTGGTCTATGTTTTCTTCGAATGAACATATTATTTAGAAATGACGCAAAGGTTCTTAATTTAAAATTGTTTTTAAAATTATAAAGGTCCTGCATTGCAATTCAATTGGAATTAAATTTAGTCTTTGTTTGTTTTGCAAAATCTTTTTTAGAAAAATATTTTCTCATTTTCTAGTGTGTTCAGATTGTTTAGAAAATGAATTGACGAAAAATTATCTCTTAGTTGACAAAAAGCCTATTCTTAAATTTATGAAAATAATATGATTAAACATTGGCATTTGAATCAGGGACTATGTGCTTGAACACCTCAACGCCCATTCTCAAATTCTTAATAGCGGGCCTAGGTCTAGATGTCTGGGCTAAGTCCATTAGAGCCAGCCCAAATTCATTGAGGCTAGGCTCAAGTCTAAAGAGCTAGGCCCAAGACCAGTGTCCCACGCTCGAGCCCAAGTTCACAAGGTTGGGCTCAGGAGGCCTGCACTCATGCCACAACCCTGGTCCATAGAGGTTAGGCAAAGAACCCTATTGCCCATGCTCGGTCCTCAATGCCTAGGCTTGGGCCTACAGAAGCGGGGCTAGAGATCCTGGTACCTGAGCCTAGCTCCCTAACATTCGAGCTTGAGTCTATTGAGGTTGAGCTCGAGATTCCTATGATTGTGCCTAGGTCCATCCACCCTTTTGAGAACCCCTAAAAATTTTAATGATCCAAAATAGACCTTATTGAGACTTCATTCATGGTAGGATTGATTAAAGAGTAAAAATATACATTAATATAGATTAATCAATCCAATATCTTTATCAACATTTCCTAAAGTGTTATTTCTTTTTTCCTTCAAATTGAAGAAGTCTCCATGTTCTTTGCTTTTCTATGAGAATCATTGAGATTCAAGTATTTTAATAAATTTAATGATAAAGATTCTAATTTAAAGTTCTAAATAGAGTACATTACTTATAATGTCTTTCTAAAGTTTAGCATTGTAATCTACAATTCTTTAGATTAAGTTTTTCTTAGGGCAATTCTTTAGTCAAAGTTTGTGAATTCTTTATAAAAAAACCTTTTGAGTTGGGGAATATAATGTTGTTTATTGAAAATCGAGTCGCCTATTGGATCATTGCAGAAATTATAATTGGTCTGTAAAAAGCGCATTTTTTGCACAGTCACTGGGTCAGGTTACCCTAGTAGGCACACCGAAGTGTTTTATCACTTCACCCTAGATGTGGAAGGTCACTATACCTACCTATCCCATGATATTCACTTTTGAAAAAGTGATGGAGAGTCTGCCTTCCTCCAAATGGCCTTCAGTTCCCAGGCAAAACCCAAGTCTTTTAAGGACATGCTCGGCTCCGAAAAATATTATGTTCCTTCTTGGAAACACTTAAACGATAAATGGGGTTTATTGTCCCCATGCGTCACTAGTGACGCTCTGTAACAAAATTGGACTCGTGCGACGACTTCTTGCACATAACGTTAAAAAAAGACCACCAACGACTATAAATATATACATGAAACAGACACACTCAAACCTCCCAGTCACCAGATGAAGACCCACTATCTGCCCATTTTAATTTCTATTTAATACTAATGATACTAGTGTTGTTCCGAATAGGAGGGTTTTTTTTTTAACTCGGTGTCTAATTGATAGCACATGAACAAGTGCCACATGCCCTAATTAACTTACTCCTATAGGATCAAGGTTGGAAATATTCATTCACAACCCTGATAAAAGATATCTCGGATAATTACTATGGTTTTAATATTCCTTGAAGGGAAAGGAATGAAGCCTTTAAATAACCAAACCGAGACTTAATTTCTCTTCCATACTAATAATACTAGTGTTGCTTTAAAAGGAGGGTTTTCGATTTGACGTCTAATTGAAAGCATATGAAAAAGTACCATATATGCTCAAGTTGACTTGCTCCTGTAGAATGAAGGTTGTAAAATTTCATTCACAACTACAATAAAAGATTCCTCGAATAGGTACTTTAGTTTCAATATTCCTTGAAACAAAAGGAATCAAAGCTCCAAGTAATTAGATCAAGACCCATTGTCTCCCCATTTGTATTTCTATTCAATAATAGTAATACTAGTGTTGCTTTAAAAGGAGGGTTTTTTAATTCGGTGTCGAATTAATAGCACATAAATAGGTATCAAATGCCCAAGTCAACTTACTCATATAGAATCAAGATCGCAAAGATCAATTCACAATCACTATAAAAGATTCCTTGGATAATTACATTGGTTTTAATATTCCCGGGAACATTTGGTAATTTAAAGGCTTGATTCCTTTCCCTTCAAGGAATATTAAAACCACAGTAATTATTCGAGATATCTTTTATCGGGGTTGTGAATGAATATTTCCAACCTTGATCCTATAGGAGTAAGTTAATTAGGGCATGTGCTATCAATTAGACACCGAGTTAAAAAAAAACCCTCCTATTCGGAACAACTATCATTAGTATTAAATAGAAATTAAAATGGGCAGATAGTGGGTTTTATCTGGTGACTGGGAGGTTTGATTTCTTTCCTTTCAAGGAATACTAAAACCTAAGTAATTGTCTGACGAATACTAAAAAGACCAAAAAAAAAAAAAACCCAGTGAATTCTCCGAAAGTGACGGGCTTCTCTCTTCCACTATAAATATACACGCAACAGACACCCTCATCCTCGTCACTTAGCAAGCATCATCGGAAGGTGATGGAAGACAAGGGGCGCAAGAGAGACACGAGCGGGGTGGTCAAAACGAAGAAGATGAGGAGGATTGCTGGACCAATAAGCTCCATTTTCAAGCACGCAGATGCCGCCGACAGGTGGCTGATGGCTCTAGGGCTGATCGGGGCGGTCGGCGACGGCATCTCCACGCCATTCGTGCTGCTCCTGTCGAGCCGCCTCATGAACAACATAGGCAACGCACTGTCTCTGGGCGAAGGCCAGTTCTCTCGAGTCATCGACGAGGTAAAGTTTTTTCTCTCGGAATAGGGAACCCGCGATACGATGAATGTGGAAATTGCCCTTCCAAACGCACTGTCAAGTGTCATTATTGCGAAATAACGTGGATCTTCCTGTTGGCAATGTTTGTGGGTGCGCAGGACGCACTATCCCTGGTCTACGTGGCTTGTGGACTATTTTTCGCTGCTTTTCTAGGTAAGCTTTTCATTTGTGGCGACTATTCGCAATCGCGATTGGTCTCTAAACAAAACCAATTACTCTCTCTAGTAGTGCACTTAATTTTTTTTTTTTTGGGGATTTTTTTTTTTTTGGGGACAGGAAAGTGCTTATTTTCGAATGCTGGCCATCCACTATTATTTTTTATCAGACGGGAAGAGTAAGATACAAAAGTACTAGGTTGGTTAATTATATTCGTATGGTAAATACGTACAAACCCATCATCTCATCTTATCTCGATAAGATTTCATCTTCAATGTCTATGTATCAGAGGGGTATTGTTGGACAAGGACGGGAGAGAGGCAAGCCTCGAGGATGAGATCCATGTACCTGAGAGCGGTGCTGAGGCAAGATGTGGGCTATTTTGACTTGAATGTCACGAGCACGTCTGAGGTCGTCACGAGTGTCTCCAACGACTCGCTTGTGATTCAAGATGCTCTCAGTGTTAAGGTAATAAGCAACCTAATTTTCAGCCACGCCTTAAAAGTAAAGTTTAAAACAAGAGCGCAATCCGATATTTGGAGAGGAAAGAAGTCGCCCTAGTGGCGGACGCATGGACTTATATACAAGAGGGGTGAAATGCATGATATCATGCACGTGACATCACGTGTGTATTACTAAAATTTGGCACTAGGCAGTAGGCACCTAGGGGTCAGGAGGCCCTTCCGGTCCATTACCAGTGTCCTAAGAAAAGGAAAAGGCATGATCAATTGATAAAATTTCATTTAGATATAACCATGACATTACTCTAGCATTTTTTTTTTTTTTTGTGTGGATATTTTCAGGTGCCAAGCTTTGTGATGAACACATCCTTATTCGTTGGGAGCTACATAGCAGCGTTGCTGCTCCAGTGGAGACTGGCCCTAGTGAGCTTTCCGTTCGTGGTGCTCCTCGTGATCCCGGGCTTAATCTATGGGAGGACTCTAATGGGGCTAGCAAGGAGAGTTAGGGAAGAGTACAACAAGGCAGGCACGATTGCAGAACAAGTCATATCCTCCATCAGAACGGTTTATGCCTTCGTTGGTGAGAGCAAGACCATGAGCGATTTCTCCGGAGCGCTTGAAGGGTCGGTCAGATTGGGGTTGAAGCAGGGCTTGGCCAAAGGCCTGGCCATTGGGAGCAACGGGGTTGTGTATGGGATTTGGGCCTTCGTGGCTTACTACAGTAGCAGGATGGTCATGTACCATGGCGCTGAAGGCGGTACTGTTTATGCCGTTGGAGCTGGCTTAGCCGTCGGAGGATTGTGAGTAACGAGTATTCCCACCTTTCTGTTTTTCCAAATAACATTTTGGACTGATGAGAAACAGTCCTTCGCTTTCTATGTTCGCATTATACTAAGTATGGTATGATAGGTGCGTGTGGAGCCTATAATAGATGCACTTCTAGTCATGAATAACTTACTGGTGCCCTTTAATAAACAGAGCATTTGGCACCGCTTTATCGAATTTGAAGTACTTTGCCGAAGCAATCTCCGCAGTGGAACGCATCACAGAGGTGATCGATCGAGTCCCCAAGATTGATACCAACAACTTGGAAGGGAGGATTGTGGAGAAAGTTTCCGGGGAAATCGAATTCAAGCACGTGGAGTTTGCGTACCCATCGCGGCCCAACATCATCTTCAAAGACTTTTGCCTGACGATACCGGCGGGAAAGTCAATTGCTCTTGTGGGCGGCAGCGGGTCTGGGAAATCTACGGTCATCTCCTTATTGCAAAGGTTTTATGATCCCCTCAATGGAGAAATCCTTCTGGATGGAGTTCCCATTGATAAGTTGCAGCTCAAGGGGCTAAGGTCACAGATGGGCTTGGTGAGCCAAGAGCCAACATTATTTGCCACCACCATAAAAGAGAACATCCTCTTTGGTAAGGAAGATGCCACCATGGAAGAGGTAGTTGAAGCAGCCAAAGCTTCCAATGCACATAATTTCATCTCTCAATTGCCTCAGTGATATGATACGCAGGTGCATTTTTATTCGGGTTCTCTGTTGGTTTTTTCTGAGTTCATTGCAACGTATTTAATTACAACTATGTTTCTTTATATTTGAGTTATGATCATATGCGTAAATATATGTTGATAGGTTGGTGAAAGAGGCATTCAAATGTCTGGAGGACAGAAGCAGAGAATTGCCATTGCAAGAGCTATAATCAAATCCCCTCGAATTCTCCTCCTTGATGAGGCAACTAGTGCTTTGGACTTGGAATCGGAGAGAATCGTTCAAGAGGCCCTTGAAAAGGTCGCGGTTGGGTGAACCACCATCATCGTCGCTCATCGGCTATCCACCATCCAAAATGCCGATGTCATTGCCGTCGTCCAAAATGGCCAGGTGATGGAAAGTGGCTCGCATCAAGAGTTGATCCGATTCAAAGGAGGTATATACTCTTCCCTTGTGCATCTTCAACAAATGGAAAGCAAGAAAACTCAAGACGAAGCTCAGGTCATATCCACAAGGTCACCGTCCTCTCCTAAGATCGATTCTACAAGGGATCCTACAGCCTCCATCTTCAGCTCAGCCAATAATGCGGAATCAGCTCAAATGTTAGCAGAGAGAAGGAACACAAGGGAAGGCCTAAGATTTCAAACTTCATTGCTTCGGAGATTATTATCTTTCAGTCGCCCAGAATGGAAACAAGTAGCGATGGCATGTGTTAGCGCTGTCTTGGGTGGTGCCATTCAACCGGTGTTTGCATTCATGATGGGGTCGATGATATCGGTCTTCTTCTTAACAGATCATGATGAGATTAAGGAGAAGACAAGGACGTATACATTGTGCTTCGCAGGGTTCTTCATGATCTCATTGCTGATCAACACGTCTCAACACTACAATTTCGCCTATGTTGGGGAGTATTTAACCAAGAGGATCCGTGAGATGATGTTGGCGAAGATTCTCACTTTTGAGGTCGGTTGGTTCGATCAAGACAAGAACTCGAGTGGTGCTGTTTGCTCTAGACTTGCCAAAGACACCAATGTGGTACATCACATAATCTGAGCTGTTTTCATTTCGTGGAAAGCTGAATGAGAATTGTTACCATTTAAATATGCTCTGTCTATTGTCAAGCAAGATGATTGTCGTAATGAGACTGGTTCTCGATATGTTTTGCAGGTGAGTTCATTGGTGGGTGACCAAATGTCTCTCCTTGTACAAGCCATCTCAGCAGTAACCATAGCCTGCATAATGGGACTTGTGATCGCATGGAGGCTTGCCATTGCCATGATAGCCATCCAGCCACTCATCATTCTCTGCTTTTATGGAAGAAAAACCCTGCTCAAGGGTATGTCGCAGAAGGCTATTGAAGCACAAAATGAGTGCAGCAAATTAGCTGCTGAAGCAGTGTCCAGTCACAGAATGATCACTGCCTTCTCTTCCCAAGAAAAAATCCTGAAGATGCTGAAAAAGGCCCAAGAAGGCCCCCGGAGAGAGAGCAAGAGGCAGTCATGGTTTGCTGGGGTCGGGCTTGGTGCATCCCAGAGCCTTACCAAGTGTATATTGGCTTTCGACTTTTGGTACGGCGGGAAGTTGGTTACGCAGGGCTACATCACATACAAGGAGGTTTTCGAGACTTTCCTGATTTTGCTCTCCACTGGAAAGGTCATTGCCGATGCGGGAAGCATGACCACCGACATCGCCAGGGGCTCGGGAGCCATGAAGTCTGTCTTTTCTGTCTTGGACCGCGAAACGAACATCGAGCCTGCCGACCCACGAGGCTTCAAACCTGAAAAGATATCGGGCCATGTGGAAGTTCGTGATGTGGACTTTGCTTATCCAGCTAGGCCCGATGCGATGATCCTAAAGGGCTTCTTCATCGATATTGAGGCGGGGAAGTCAACAGCCTTGGTAGGTCAGAGCGGGTCTGGGAAATCGACCATCATTAGCCTGATCGAGAGATTTTATGATCCACTCCGAGGGACGATCAAGATCGACGGCCGAGAGATAAGATCATACCATCTCCGATCTCTGAGACAGCATATCGCCCTGGTCAGCCAAGAGCCGACACTATTCGCTGGCACCGTGAAGGAGAACATCATCTTCGGAGTTTCTCTTGCAGTCGACGAGATGGAGATCCTCGAAGCCGCTAGAGTGGCAAACGCCCATGGCTTCATCTCAGGATTGAAGGACGGGTACAACACCTGGTGCGGCGACAGAGGCGTGCAACTCTCTGGCGGCCAAAAGCAGCGCATCGCCATTGCTCGGGCCATACTGAAGGACCCGAGCATGTTATTGCTGGACGAGGCGACGAGCGCGCTCGACAGGCAATCGGAGAGGACAGTGCAAGATGCATTGGAGGGCTTGATGGTGGGCAGGACTAGTGTGGTGGTTGCTCATAGGTTGAGCACCATCCGCAATTGTGATGTGATTGCAGTGTTGGAGAAGGGCAAATTGGTAGAGAAAGGGACTCACTCTTCTTTGTTGGCTAAGGGTCCTGGAGGAGCTTACTACTCTCTAGCTAGCTTGCAAATGTCCTAACATCGCTGTGTGACTACTTGAATTTCAGTCCATAGTGTTGATTATATCTTCTTCTTTTTTAATACAAGAACTTGCTATAATCATCTGAAGTATAGAGCTCGATACTTTTATTTTTTTGTTCTCTTCATGTATCCCATGGTTTGGGACCTGTAGCAGGATTAGTCATCCTGTTTTTCTTCCTTGACAGTAAAATTCATTATCTATCAAATTTCATTTTTCTGAATTAAGTTAATATCATAATAATAAATAGTTGGATCTACTATAGATTCCATAAGAGTAAAATTCATGTTCACTCCGGATTTTCAATTTCGTTATAAATTCTGTCCGGTGATGCATGAATTTAAGTTTATTTAATTTCATTTTATCGAGATAATGTGACCCTTATCTTGTGGCAGTGTTTGGAGTGGGGTGAGTCAGAATATATTCCATGGGATTTTCAGCTTTCTTATCCCCTCATGTTTTGCGGCTATGTGTTTCTTTTCTTCATATGCACAGTCAAGTGGTATTGAATATCACACGGTCTTTTCACAATCCACATATGTCATTTCAAAATAAGCTTTAGTTAGATTCTTATTCGATGAGTCTGTGTTTTCTTCGAATGAACATATTATTTAGAAATGACGAAGAGGTTCTTAATTTAAAATTTTTTATTAAAATTATAAAGGTCCTACATTGCAATTCAATTGGAAATAAATTTAGTCTTTGTTTGTTTTGCAAAATCTTTTTTAGAAAAATATTTTCTCATTTTCTAGTGTGTTCAGATTGTTTAGAAAAATGAATTGACGAAAATTTGTCTCTTAGTTGACAAAAAGCCTATTCTTAAATTTATGAAAATAATATGATTAAACATTGGCATTTGAATCAGGGACTATGTGCTTGAACACCTCAATGCCCATTCTCAAATTCTTGATAGCGGGCCTAGGTCTAGATGCCTGGGCTAAGTCCATTAGAGCCAGCCCAAATTCATTGAGGCTAGGCTCAAGTCTAAAGAGTTGGGCCCAAGACCTCAATGCCCATGACCAATCTCACGCTTGAGCCCAAGTTCACAAGGTTGGGCTCGGGAGGCCTGCACTCATGCCACAACCCTGGTCCATAGAGTTTAGGGAAAGAACCCTGGTGCCCATGCTTGGTCCTCAATGCCTAGGCTTGGGCCTACAGAAGTGGGGCTAGAGATCCTAGTACTTGAGCCTAGCTCCCTGACATTCGAGCTTGAGTCCATTGAGGTTTAGCTCGAGATTCCTATGGTTGTGCCTAGGTCCATCCACCCCTTTGAGAACCCCTAAAATTTTTAATGATCCAAAATAGACCTTACTGAGACTTCATTCATGATAGGATTCATTAAAGAGTAAAAATATACATTAATATAGATCAATCAATCCAATATCTTTATCAACATATCGTAAAGTGTTATTTCTTTTTTCCTTCAAATTGAAGAAGTCTCCATGTTCTTTGCTTTTCTACGAGAATCATTGATATTGGAGTATTTTAATAAATTTAATGATAAAGATTCTAATTTAAATTTCTAAATAGAGTACATTACTTATGACGTCTTTCTAAAGTTTAGCATTGTAATCTACAATTCTTTAGTTTAAGTTTTTCTTAGGGAAATTCTTTGATCAAAGTTTGTGAATTCTTTATAATAAACCTTTTGAGTTGGGCAATACAACATTATTTATTGAAATCGAGTCGCCTATTGGATCATCATAAAAATTATAATTGGTCAGTAAAAGACGCATTTTTTGCACAGTCATTAGGTCAGGTCACCCTAATAGGCACACCGAAGTGTTTTATCACTTCATCCTGGGAGTGGAATGCTACTATACCTATATATCTTATGGTATTCACTTTTGAAAAAGTGACGGGGAGTCTACTTTCCCCCCAATGGCCTTCAAGTTCCTAGGCAAATATTCTCCTTCCCCATCCAAAAGGGGATACCCAAATCTTTTAAGGACATGCTCAGCTCCAAAAAATATTATGCTCCTTCTTTGAAACACCTAACCAATAAATGGGGTTTATTGGGTGCGTTTGGAACCTGCATTTCCAAAAGACTTTGGACACCTAAAGGCCTTTTGGCCAAATATTAAGTGTTTGGGAAAAAATTTAGAAACCCCATTAAGGGAAAGCTGGCCTTCTGAAGGTTGAAAGCCCAAGGCACCTCTTGGGGTGTCTTGGGCTTTCAACTTTGGCTTTGCCCTTATTTCTATTGTTCATCTTCTTTGTTGAGGCGGACGTTCAGATTGCACAAGACTGCGGAGGGTGGGCGACAGACTAGAGAGAGGCGGTGACGACCACGGCGACCAAGGCGATTGTCGCCGGTGGGTCATGCGACCTCCGGCGGATATCTAGGCCGCGCGATCTAGTCGCGCAACCTAGATCTGGTCGTCGCGAGGTCACGCAACCTTCGGCGAACCTAGATCTGGGTTGCCGCGAGGTCGTACGACCTTTGGCGGACCCAGATCTGGGTCGAGCGACCTCCATGAAGGGCTGTCGGGGGTCACCCGACCCCAGGCGGCTCTCGCCGGTTGTCTCCAAGGGCTGCCTAAGGTCGCAGGCGGCTACCTACCACGTCGGCCAACTCTTTTATATATATATTTTATTAAGCATCAAAGTTCTTTATAAATATAATCTCTTAAAACATTAATTTATTTAAAGGTACTTCACAATGAACTTTCAAACTACAATTTAACAAATACAATTTGCACTTTGGAAAATCCCTTTAACTTAAAGTTCTCTGCATTTTTCCAAAGACTTTCCGCAAAGATCCAATCAAACGCACCATTCTCCCTAAGCGTCACTAGTGACGCACCGTAACAAAATTGGACTCATGCGATGACTTCTTGCACAAGCTTTAACGTTAAAAAAAGACCACCAAAGTCATCTTTCAACCCAGTGAATTCTCCGAAAGTGACGGGCTTCTCTCTTCCACTATAAATATACATGCAACAGACACTCATCCTCGTCACTTAGCAAGCATATTCGGAAGGTGAGGGAAGACAAGGGACGCAAGAGAGACACGAGCGGAGTGGTCAAAACGAAGAAGATGAGGAGGATTGCTGGACCAATAAGCTCCATTTTCAAGCACGCAGATGCCGCCGACAGGTGGCTGATGGCTCTAGGGCTGATCGGGGCGGTCGGCGACGGCATCTCCACGCCGTTCGTGCTGCTCCTGTCGAGCCGCCTCATGAACAACATAGGCAACGCACCGTCTCTGGGCGAAGGCCAGTTCCCTCAAGTCATCGACGAGGTAAAGTTTTTTTCTCTCGGAATAGGGGACCCGCGATACGATGAACTTGGAAATTGCCCTTCCAAACGCACCGTCGGATGTCATTATTGCGAAATAACGTGGATCTTCCTATTGGCAATGTTGGTGAGTGGGCAGGACGCACTATCCCTGGTCTACATGGCTGGTGGACTATTTGTCGCTGCTTTTCTAGGTGAGCTTTTCATTTGTAGCGAATATTCGCAGTCGCGATTGGTCTCGAAACAAAAGCAATTACTCTCTCTAGTAGTGCACTTAAGATTAGAAAGTGCTTATTTTCGAATGCTGGCCATCAATTTTTTATCAGACGGGAAGAGTACGATACAAAAGTATTGGGTTGCTTGATTGTACTCATATGGTAAATACGTGTGAACCCATTATCTCATCTCATCGGGTTACTTGATTGTACTCATATGGTAAATATGTGTGAACCCATCATCTCATCTCATCTCATCTTGATAAGATTTCATCTTCAATGTTTGTGTATCAGAGGGGTATTGTTGGACAAGGACGGGAGAGAGGCAAGCCTCAAGGATGAGATCCATGTACTTGAGAGCGGTGCTGAGGCAAGACGTGGGCTATTTCGACTTGAACGTTACAAGCGCGTCCGAGGTCGTCACGAGTGTCTCCAACGACACGCTTGTGATTCAAGATGCTCTCAGTGTTAAGGTAATAAGCAACCTAATTTTCAGCCACGCCATACAAGTAGAGTTTAGAACAAGAGCGCAATCCGATATTTGGAAAGCAAAGAAGTTGCCCTAGTAGCGGACGTATGGACTTATATACGAAAGGGGTGGAATGCATGACATCATGCATGTGACATCACGCGTGTTATAGTAGAAAATTACCAAAATCTGGCACTAGGCACCTAGGGGTCAGGAGGCCCTTCCGGTCCATTACCAATGTCCTAAGAAAAGGAAAAGGCATGATCAATTGATAAAATTTCATTTAGATATAACCATGACATTACTCTAGCAATTTTTTTTTTTTCGGTGTGTGTGTGGATATTTTCAGGTGCCAAGCTTTGTGGTGAACACATCCACATTCCTTGGGAGCTACATAGCAGCGTTGCTGCTCCAGTGGAGACTGGCCCTAGTGAGCTTTCCCTTCGTGGTGCTCCTCTTGATCCCGGGCTTGATCTATGGGAGGACTCTAATGGGGCTAGCAAGGAGAGTTAGGGAAGAGTACGACAAGGCAGGCACGACTGCAGAACAAGTCATATCCTCCATCAGAACGGTTTATGCCTTCGTTGGTGAGAGCAAGACCATGAGCGATTTCTCCGGAGCGCTTGAAGGGTCGGTCAGATTGGGGTTGAAGCAGGGCTTGGCCAAAGGCCTGGCCATTGGGAGCAACGGGGTTGTGTATGGGATTTGGTCCTTCATGGCTTACTACAGTAGCAGGCTGGTCATGTACCACGGCGCTGAAGGCGGCACTGTTTATGTCGTTGGAGCTGGTTTAGCCGTCGGAGGATTGTGAGTAACGAGTATTCCCACCTTTCTGTTTTTTCAAATAACATTTTGGACTGATGAGAAACAATCCTTCGTTTTCTATGTTCGCATTATAATAAGTATGGTACGATAGGTGCGTGTGGAGCCTGTGATAGATGCACTTTCTAGTCATGAATAACTTACTGGTGCCCCTTAATAAACAGAGCATTTGGCACCGGTTTATCGAATTTGAAGTACTTTGCCGAAGCAATCTTGGCAGTGGAACGTATCACAGAGGTGATCGATAGAGTCCCCAAGATTGATACCAACAACTTGGAAGGGAGGATTGTGGAGAAAGTTTCCGGGGAAATCGAATTCAAGCACGTGGAGTTTGCGTACCCATCGCGGCCCAATATCATCTTCAAAGACTTTTGCCTGAGGATACCGGCGGGAAAGTCAATTGCTCTTGTGGGCGGTAGCGGGTCTGGGAAATCTACGGTCATCTCCTTATTGCAAAGGTTTTATGATCCTCTCAATGGAGAAATCCTTCTGGATGGAGTTCCCATTGACAAGTTGCAGCTCAAGTGGCTAAGGTCGCAGATGGGCTTGGTGAGCCAAGAGCCAACATTATTTGCCACCACCATAAAGGAGAACATCCTCTTTGGTAAGGAAGATGCCACCATGGAAGAGGTAGTCGAAGCAGCCAAAGCTTCCAATGCACATAATTTCATCTCTCAAATGCCTCAGAAATATGATACGCAGGTGCAATTTTATTCGGGTTTTCTGTCGGTTTCTTTATATTTGATTTATGATCATATGCGTAAATATATGTTGATAGGTTGGTGAAAGAGGCATTCAAATGTCTGGAGGACAGAAGCAGAGAATTGCCATTGCAAGAGCTATAATCAAATCCCCTCAAATTCTCCTCCTTGATGAGGCAACTAGTGCTTTGGACTTGGAATCGGAGAGAATCATTCAAGAGGCCCTTGAAAAGGTCGCGGTTGGGCGAACCACCATCATTGTCGCTCATCGGCTATCCACCATCCAAAACGCTGATGTCATTGCTGTCGTCCAAAATGGCCAGGTAATGGAAAGTGGCTCGCATCAAGAATTGATCCGATCCAAAGAAGGTATATACTCTTCCCTTGTGCATCTTCAACAAATGGAAAGCAAGAAAACTCAAGACGAAGCTCAGGTCATATCCACAAGGTCACCGTCCTCTCCTAAGATCGATTCTACAAGGGATCCTACAGCCTCCATCTTCGGCTCAGCCAATAATGCGGAATCAGCTCAAATGTTAACAGATAGAGGGAACGCGAGAGAAGGCCTAACATTTCAAACTTCATTGCTTCGGAGATTATTATCTTTCAGTCGCCCAGAATGGAAACAAGTAGCCATGGCATGTGTTAGTGCGGTCTTATGTGGTGCCATTCAACCGGTGTTCGCTTTCTTGATGGGGTCGATGATATCGGTCTTCTTCCTGACAGATCATAATGAAATTAAGGAGAAGACAAGGACGTACACACTGTGCTTCGCAGGGTTCTTCGTGTTCTCCTTGCTGATCAACACAGCTCAACACTACAATTTCGCCTATGTCGGGGAGTATTTGACTAAGCGGGTCCGCCAGATGATGCTAGCGAAGATTCTAACTTTTGAGGTCGGTTGGTTCGATCAAGATGAGAACTCGAGTGGCGCCGTTTGCTCTAGACTCGCCAAAGATGCCAATGTGGTACGTGGCATAATTCGAGCTGTTTTCATTTCGTGGAAAGCTGAATGAGAATTGTTACCATTTAAATATGCTCTGTTTATTATCAAACAACATGATTGTTGTAACGAGACTGGTTCTCGTTATGTTTTGCAGGTGAGATCATTGGTAGGTGACCAAATGTCTCTCCTTGTACAAGCCATCTCAGCAGTAACCATAGCCTGCATAATGGGACTTGTGATCGCATGGAGGCTTGCCATTGTCATGATAGCCATCGAGCCACTCATCATTCTCTGCTTTTATGGAAGAAAAACCCTGCTCAAGGGTATGTCGCAGAAGGCCATTGAAGCACAAAATGAGTGCAGCAAATTAGCTGCTGAAGCAGTGTCCAATCACAGAATGATCACTGCCTTCTCTTCCCAAGAAAGAATCCTGAAGATGCTGAAAAAGGCCCAAGAAGGCCCCCGGAGAGAGAGCAAGAGGCAGTCATGGTTTGCTGGGGTCGGGATTGGTGCATCGCAGAGCCTTGCCAAGTGTACATTGGCTTTCGACTTTTGGTACGGCGGGAAGTTGGTTACGCAGGGCTACATCACATACAAGGAGGTTTTCGAGACTTTCCTGATTTTGCTCTCCACTGGAAAGGTCATTGCCGATGCGGGAAGCATGACCACTGACATCGCCAGGGGCTCGGGAGACATGAAGTCTGTCTTTGCTGTCTTGGACCGCGAAACGAACATCGAGCCTGCCGACCCACAAGGCTTCAAACCTGAAAAGATATCGGGCCATGTGGAAGTTCGTGATGTGGACTTTGCTTATCCAGCTAGGCCCGATGCGATGATCCTAAAGGGCTTCTCCATCGATATTGAGACGGGGAAGTCAACAGCCTTGGTAGGTCAGAGCGGGTCTGGAAAATCTACCATCATTAGCCTGATCGAGAGATTCTATGATCCACTCCGAGGGACGATCAGGATCGACGGCCGAGAAATAAGATCATACCATCTCCGATCTCTGAGGCAGCATATCGCACTGGTCAGCCAAGAGCCGACACTATTCGCTGGCACCGTGAAGGAGAACATCATCTTCGGAGTTTCTCCTGCAGTCGACGAGATGGAGATCCTCGAAGCCGCTAGAGTGGCAAACGCCCATGGCTTCATCTCAGGATTGAAGGACGGGTATGACACTTGGTGCGGCGACAAGGGTGTGCAACTCTCCGGTGGCCAGAAGCAACGCGTTGCCATAGCCCGGGCCATACTGAAGAACCCGAGTGTTTTGCTGCTGGACGAGGCAACGAGCGCGCTCGATGGGCAAGCAGAAAGGATGGTGCAAGATGCATTGGAGGGCCTGATGGTGGGCAGGACTAGTGTGGTGGTGGCCCATAGGTTGAGCACCATCCACAACTGTGATGTGATTGCAGTGTTGGAGAAGGGCAAATTGGTGGAGAAAGGGACTCACTCTTCTTTGTTGGCCAAGGGTCCGGGAGGAGCTTACTACTCTCTAGCCAGCTTGCATGTGACTACTTGAGTATCATTCGACAATGTTGACTTTATCTTCCTTTTAATACAAGAATTCCTATAATTGTCGCACCCTAAATCCATCAAGAATGAAGGATGACATGACCGTTCTTCCATCCAAAAACGCAGCCTCAAATTATCAAAATCCAACTGCAAAAAATATCCATGTTGATATCGTTTTTATTCTACTCATCGCTAGCTAAAAAACCTAAAAAAGATTGGAAAGTATAAGAGTTGACAACCACAGCTTAGTGAGTAATGCATCTCTTCTAAGCGGATTTCACATGTACAAATAAGATATCACCATTTATCAATCCCAAAGGCAGAGAAATATATATGCAAAATATCAAAAGTTGTGTATAAACTAATAATATTTTCAATTCACGATAACAAATTAACTATCAATGATTTATTTCATTGATTAATCTTATTTAATCACATGTCGATTGTCCATTCTATCAACTAATCTCGAATTACTTGTCAATGGTCCGCTCTATTGACCAAACTCATACTCAAATATCTAGGCATGGTCACTCATAACACTCATAACAAGGCGACCAAAATTCCTCATTTGGTTAGGTTTCCACCTATTATTAGTCGGTGGCTTAGCTCACAATGATATCATAGATTAATATGCGCATGCCCACAAATCATCAAATAGGTTCATAGCGATATTGAGTACTCAACCATCATCCTCCAATATTAGAAATCCAATTCATAAACAATTGCATATATCAAAATATATTTCACAAATCAATCACATGACTTTTCGTAATTCAACCCATCCGCTAGACATACTTTTCGTAAAACATTTCTCAAATCATTTCAAAAACTCATCTTATAAACTAGTTTTACAAACTAAATCAAATCAAATACATATAATAAAATCTTTCACAAATATAATTCTATAAACCATACTCAAAGTCGAGCTTTTCGTTAAACGGTTTTGCAAACCCAATATATATAATTTTTCTCAACTTTGTTCCTTGAACACAATATAACAAAATATATATTTTCACCAAATAGTTCTCATACTACAAACAAATACCAAATTGTAGTAAATGCTTGATCCAAATTTTATGCAACAAAAATATGTATTCATAACTCATAATATATGAAATCTTTATCATTTTAAACCATGAGATAAAATTCTTAGATGAGATAACACTACTCACTTGGGAAAGTCGAAAATTAGCCTACGGTGGCTACTCGAGTTAAAGTACTTGTATTCCTATCAATTAATGGAAAATGATACCAAAACTAAGTAATATGCTACTCTAACCAACGATTCGACTAAATTATGCTTATTTATAGATAAAAACAACACTTATGCACTATCAAAGAAACTCATTTATAGCAAACGTCCATCTCAAATGCGAAACTTCTAAAATTTGTTCCGACCAAACTGTACTTCAGAATCAAATTTCGTCAAACCCCAAAGGACCACAATGCCTAGACTACCATTTCCACAAAAATCGAAGCTAAAAAACTCCTCATTCAAACTTCATAGTTCAAGATATACATAATTCTAAATTCGTGCCTCAACTTCCAAAATTACTTTGAATAAATGAATAATCAGCTTGAATACTTACCCGGCGTTGAAATTCGCAATTGATTCGGCTTGTTGTGGAGTCCGGATCGTGAATGCGTGTACTCTCTTCTTCCTTTCTTCTTTTCCTTCTTCACGGACGCTTCTTCTCTCTGTTTCTGTCACCGAGTCCCCTGTCTCTCTTTCTCTCTCTTACAGCCACTTGCCCTAGCTAATAAAGGAGAAAAAACAAATGGTTGGGTTTGGGCTTGGGCTTAAAAGAGAAATGAGTTGGGCTTAATGGGCCAATTATTATAGTAATCATCTGAAGTATAGAGCTTGATACTTGTATCTTTTTGTTCTCTAAATGTAACGCATCGTTTGCGACCTGTAGCAGGATTAGTCCTCCTGTTTGTCTTCATTATCAGTAAAATTAGTTATCTATCGGAATTGATTTTACTCAACCGAGTTAATTTTATAATAATAGATTGGTGGATCTAATTTAGATGCCACAAAAGTAAAATTCATGTTCACATTGAATTTTCAGTTTCGTCGCCAATTCTGTCCAGTGATTCATCAATTTAAGTTTATTCAATTTTTTCCTTCAAGATAATGTGAACCCATTTCTTGGTAAGGTCTGGAGTGGACTCCTCTCTGGAGTGTAGATCGTTTTTTTTTCCTTCAAGATAATGAGAAATCTAATTTTTTTGTTCCAAGCCTCATATTTGGCGATCATTCCAACTACCGGCAAGGGCCATAAGACCAGTTGAATTATGAATCTGCGCGGACACACATTAATACAGTCAATCAATCTTCCATCTCCACGAGCAGATCATAAATAATGGTTGCTTTTGGCCAAGAACAGACACCGCCAACCCCTTTAGCTTCGGTTCTGATCTCATCGTTCACCGTCATTCTAGGAAGAAGCAACGGGCAAAGCAACATTTAAAGTCATTCAATTAATCAACAGAAGAGTTGAGAATCTTTACGTTAGTTGTTCCTGGAAGAAACTGGGAAAACAAATATGGGAAATGAGAGACGGAGCAATGTGGCTGAGGAGGAGGAGGAGGAGAAGAAGGGGTGGTCGTCCATAGGCTCCATATTCATGCACGCAGATGGAGTGGACAAGTGCTTGATGGGTCTTGGCTTCTTTGGAGCGGTCGCTGATGGCTTCTCTACGCCCCTCTTGCTCTATGTCACCAGCCGGCTCATGAACGACATTGGCTCTGCTTCTTCTCTGGATCCTGAAATGTTTCGTCACAAGATCAACAAGGTACACACAACCATCTCTATCTGAGCTCGTAACAAGGAAATATGGATCTCTTTCCCTCACTCTGGATTGTGTTTCTGCAGAATGCACTGGTTCTCTTGTGCATGGCCTGTGGATTGTTATTTGCTTGTTTTCTAGGTGCGTCAAACCGTTTCTCGCGTTCCCTTTTTGGGTATTTTTTGTTTTATCTACGCAAGGAATTGGAAATTGAAGAAAAGTTGAGATTTTGTCGGACTTGTTCTAACTATGATGGTGATGATGATTGTATTCAGAAGGGTATTGTTGGACCAGGACTGGTGAGAGGCAAGCCCAAAGAATGAGAGCCAGATACTTGAGAGCTGTGCTCAGGCAAGACGTGACTTACTTCGACATGCATGTGATGAGCACATCCGAGGTCGTCACCAGTGTATCCAGTGATAGTCTCATGATTCAGGACGTCCTAAGTGAGAAGGTCCCTAATTCAGAATCTGAATCTGTGTTATGTCGTCTTTTATATATAATAGCCAAGTGTTTCTAAACTGAAATTGTAGGTCCCTAATTTTCTTGTCAATGCGTCGCTGTTCGTGGGGAGCTACATAGTGGCATTCCTGATGTTGTGGAGACTGGCAATAGTTGGGTTCCCCTTTGCTCTGCTCCTCATAATCCCGGGCATGATATGTGGGAGGACTCTAATAATAATTGCAAGAAAGAAAAGGGAAGAGTATAATAAGGCTGGTACGATAGCAGAACAAGCGGTTTCTTCCATCAGAACGGTTTATGCCTTTGTCGGTGAGAGCAAAACGCTTTCCGAGTTTTCTAAAGCTCTAGAAGGATCCGTGAAGCTGGGGCTGAGGCAGGGCCTGGCGAAAGGATTAGCGATTGGAAGCAACAGTATTGTGTTTGCCATTTGGTCTTTCATGGCATATTATGGTAGCAGGATGGTCATGTACCATGGTTATAAAGGCGGAACGGTTTATGCTGTCGGCACTTCCATTACTTTTGGCGGAATGTAAGTGGTGTGCGGCTTTCTTTTACACTACCGAATTTTACTCGCATTCTTGCCGTGTTTTAGAAGCAATCGATACTGACTTGTTTGGTCTTTCTTGTATGATTTAAGGGGCATTGGGTTCTGCTTTATCCAACCTCAAGTACTTTCAGAAGCATCTTCGGCAGGTGTCCGTATATCAGAGGTGATGAAGAGAGTGCCCGTGATTGATCCGGAGAACATGGAGGGGAACACCATACAGAATTTGGAAGGAAACATTGAATTTAGACACGTCGAGTTTGCATATCCATCAAGACCTGAAAACATCATATTCAGAGACTTCTCTCTCACGATCCCATCAGGAAAGACTCTAGCTCTGGTTGGTGGCAGTGGCTCGGGAAAATCCACAGTGATATGGCTCCTGCAGAGGTTCTCTAACCCTCTCAGTGGAGAGATACTCCTCGATGGGATTGCCATTAGTAAGCTGCAAATTAAATGGCTTAGATCGCAGATGGGACTAGTGAGCCAAGAGCCAACACTTTTGCGACTAGCATAAAGGAAAATATACTCTTCGGCAAGGAGGATGCCAAGATGGAGGAGGTAATTGAAGCTGCTAAGGCTTCGAATGCTCATAACTTCATCAGCCAGTTGCCTCAGGGGTACAATACACAGGTCCTTCCCTCTTCTCTCTCTCCCTAGTTGTATGTAGTTTCTATGCCTTAAGTGCCTGCTGAGTTGAGTCGGTACCGATGACGAACTAAAAGTTTTCCATAGGAATGATCTTGCATCTACCTATTTTGTTGCATTGTCTGAGCAGGTAGGGGATAGGGGCATCCAATTGTCAGGAGGGCAGAAGCAGAGAATAGCTATAGCGCGAGCAATCATTAAAGCACCCAGGATCCTCCTCCTCGATGAAGCAACGAGTGCATTAGACTCGGAATCATAGAAAATCGTCCAAGAAGCACTCGATCGAGCTTCCATTGATCGCACAACGATCATCATTGCTCACCGGCTATCTACTATACGACATTCCTATAATATTGCCGTCATTTGGAATGGGCAAGTGATAGAGACCGGCAATCACAAAGAGCTAATGCAGAGTGAAGACTGCCTCTATACCTCATTGGTCAATCTTCAGAAATCAGAGAAACAGAAACCGACAGATCAAGTTAAGAAACCCGAGATTCAAATCACATCTTCCATATTAAGCATGGATGGAAATAGTGCTAGTAGCCACCCTAGCCTATCCAAGGCAAGTCGTTCCAGCTCAGCGAGGTCCATGGCAGCGGTCGTTTTGGATGATCAAAAGATCCCCGTTCCATCTTTCCGAAGATTGATAGCATTGAATATGCCGGAGTGGAAACAAGTGATCACAGGGTGCATCAGCGCGATCTTATCCGGCGCAGTTCAACCAGTGTGTTCTTTCACCATGGGCTCAATGGTCTGGGTTTATTTTTTGCAAGACCACGAGGAGATTAAAGCAAAGATAAGGATTTATGCATTCTGCTTTCTGGGTTTGGCCGTGTTCTCGCTCTCAGTTAATGTGAGCCAACATTACAATTTCGCTTTCATGGGGGAGTACTTGACTAAGAGGATCCGAGAGAAAATGCTCTCTAACATCCTAACTTTCGAAGTCGGATGGTTCGACCAAGATCAGAACTCCAGTGGTTCAGTTTGCTCTAGATTTGCTAACGATGCCAACGTGGTAAATACAATTCTTTATCGCACTTTGCTCATTCTAGTCCTCGATAGCTCGAATGCGGTATATTAACAGTTACATCTAGCGGAATGGCCTCGTAGTGCTCGCTAATGCTGCTTCGACGCTTCTGTGCAGGTGAGATCTTTGGTGGGTGACCAAATGGCTCTTATCGTGCAGACATGCTCAGCTATAATAATTGCCTTCACCATGGGTCTGATCATAGCGTGGAGACTCGCCCTCGTAGTAATAGCTTCGCAACTCCTTACTATAGTCTGCTTCTTCACGAGACGAATGCTACTAAAGGCCATATCTGAGAAGGCCGCGAAGGCTCAAGACGATAGCAGCAAGCTCGCGGCGGCGCAGTCTCTAACCACCGAACTATCACTTCCTTTTCTTCCCAAGAGCGCATCCTCAATATGCTCAAGAAAACCCAGGAAGCCCCGGAACGAGAGAGCATCCGGCAATCGTGGTATGCTGGTATTGCACTAGCCGCCTCGCAATTCTTTACAAAGTGCGCTTGGGCTTTAGATTTCTGGTACGGAGGCAAGCTGATTTCGCAAGGGCAAATCACATCAAAAGAGCTCTTCGAGTCTTTCTTGGTCTTGATCAGCATAGGCCTAGTGATTGCAGATGCTGGAAGCATAACAACAGACCTTGCCAAGGGCTCAGACACGATCAGGTCCGTCTTCACCATATTGGACCGGCAGACCAGAATTGAACCTGAAGACATGGAAAGTTACCAACCGAGACAAATAACAGGCCATGTAGAGTTTTGCAGAGTAGATTTCGCATACCCAGAGAGGCCGGATGTCATCATCTTAAAGGACTTCTCATTCAAAATCGAAGCGGGGAAATCGACCGCATTAGTCGGACAAAGTGGATCTGGCAAATCGACCCTCATTAGCTTGATCGAAAGATTCTACGATCCAATCAGAGGCGTGGTAAAAATTGATGGACGAGATGTGAGGTCATATCACCTCAGGGCCTTAAGGAAGCACATTGCATTGGTCAGTCAGGAGCCGACTCTATTCGCCGGCACGATTAGAGAGAATATTGTCTACGGAATATCACTCGAGATGAGTGAAACGGAAGTCGTTGAGGCTGCCCGGGCCGCGAACGCTCACGACTTCATAATGGCATTTAAAGACGGATACCACACGTGGTGCGGGGACAAAGGAGTCCAGCTCTCCGGAGGGCAAAAGCAGAGAGTCGCCATAGCTAGAGCTATACTTCGAAACCCGACACTGCTGTTACTCGATGAGGCAACTAGCGCACTTGACAGCCAGTCGGAAGAGGTGGTGCAGGATGCTCTGGAGCGCTTAATGGTTGGACGAACCACGCTAATGGTTGCGCATAGGTTGAGTACCATACAAGCGTGCGACATGATTGCTGTGCTAGACAGAGGGAAGGTGGTGGAGAAGGGGAGCCATTCTTCCTTGTTGGCTAAGGGTCCGTCTGGAGCTTACTACTCGCTCGTGAACCTCCAGAGAGCGTCCAGCATCTCAGAATGCATCGAGTAATGCGCGATGTGAATGTGTTTAAAACAGGGGAAAGAAACCATGGGAAATGTAGTTAAGGCACGAGGAGTAAGATAATAGCTCTTTGTAACTCTTCAAAGGAGAGAACAGGAGTACAGGTTTATTCTTGTTACTGTAATTCCATGAAGAGAATGCTTCATTATGGTACAATGTTTTTCACCTGCCATGTAATATTCGGCCAATAATCACAACCCGTTATAAAGCCCAAGCCCAACCCATTTTTCCTTTCTTCTCGATAGATAGTGCAAGTGAGCGTAATAGGAAAGAAGACAGCGGCTGCAAAAGAAAAGAATAAATAATGGCTCGTCCTCGAAAGAGGAAAAAAAAGAATCCGCGTGTAGCTAATTCCGAATTACAATGCTTGATAAGTATTTAAGCCCGTTCTTATCGGAGTAATTTTCAAAATTAATATAAATTTGAAGTCATGTCAAAATTTTGAACCATGAGGTTCGGTTGAAAAGTTGTCAAGCTCCTAATTTATAGGAAAATGATTGTTTAGGGTGTTGTGGATAATTTATGATGTTGTGGAGTTTTGAAATTTGACAAAATTAATTCTGAGTATAGTTTAATTGGAACAAATTTCTAAAGTTTTGTGTGCAGTTACATGTAATAGACAATACGCATAACGGGTAGAGATGATGAGTGTTCATTATAATTGAATTTCTTTGTTAGCACATAGAAGTCATTTTATCAATAAATAAGCCTAGTTTATTTAAGTCATTTGTTAGAATAATGTATTACTCGAATTTTGATATCCTTTTTTGATTAATTGATAGAAATATGAGTGCATCAGCTCATGTAACTTTCATAGGTTGGTTTCAGCTTTCCTAGTTAAGTGATGTTATCTCTTCTTCGAGTTTGTAAAATCATATTTTAAGCGATATGAATTAGATATATTATGTGTTACAAAATGACATTTTTATTGCATAAAATATGGATCGAACACTTACTACTACTTTGTCAATTTGAAATGGAAAAGTATTTGATGATTATACGTTAAACCAATTATCTATGAATGATTTGTTAAGCCTTGTTACGCAAGAATTACATAAAGGTTGCTTTGAATATGGTTTATGAAAGATATCACGTATTGACATCTAAATTTTGACCATTTTATTAAAGGTTTTATCACATATAAAATTATAAATTAATTTTTAACCCCTAAATAAAAATTTATTTTCATTAAATTGCATCACTTATAGATATTGGGAGTATTAGCATCACTAGTATTAATTATAAAAAATTATAAAAAATGATTTTTTAAATTAAAAATTAATTAATTAATTAATTAATTAA